>JAEVFF010001942.1:0-24155 GCA_018901945.1 Pugionium dolabratum | reverse complement strand
GGCTGGACTGTGCGAGGTACTGGCCGGAATGCCTTCTGGACCGGCCAAGTTGATCCCGGAGTCGGCAGCGTCACCAAGGGGACCGGCGGTGTCATCCATGTTGCCACCCATTGTGCCGGAAGCTGGGGCCTCTCCGCCGGCAATGTTGATCGGTCCGGTCCTGTTGGTCGATGGTCCGGCAGTACCGCTTGGACCGGCAGACGTGCCAAATGGCCCGGCTGTCTCGGACAAGCTTCCTGGTCGGCCAGTCTGGTCTCCTGGCCGGACATACGACCTGATGTCCTCATCAATGGAGGTGTATATTGACGACATGCTAGTTAAGTCTCTGCTAGGCAGCGATCACGTTGATCATTTGCAGTCTTGCTTTGATATTTTGGACCAGTACGGGATGAAGCTCAACCCCACTAAATGTTTGTTCGCGGTCACCGCTGGAGAATTCTTAGGGAACATAGTAACCCAGTGTGGCATCGAGACAAATCCCAAGCAGATTCGCATTATAACCGAGCTCCCATCTCCCAAAACCACAAGAGAAGTCCAAAGGCTAACCAGCCAGATAGCAGCTCTCAATCGCTTCATATCGCGGTCAACCGACTGATGCCTTCCATTCTATCACTTGCTGCACGGGAACAAGAAGTTCGAATGTAACGAGCAGCGCGAGCGCGTTCCGCGAGCTCAAGTAGTAGTTAACTACACCACCGGTTCACACAAAACCCGAAGAAGGAGAGCCTTTATACTATACATCTCCATCTCTAGTTCGGGCTTCAGTGGAGTCCTGGTACGCGAAGAACGCAACTACCAGCAACCGATCTTATATTTTAGCAATTTTTTAGACCGTGCGGAAGCCGGATACTCGACACTGGAGAAATTGGTCTTTGCTCTCGTCACATCAGCGAGGAAACTGCGACCATACTTCCAATCCACCATCATCATCGTAGTGCTAACGAACGAACCGCTGCGAACAATCTTGCATAGTCCAACGCAGTCGGGACGAATAGCAAAGTGGGTTGTTGAGCTCAGCGAGTATGACTTGGATTTCAGAAACCGGACCAGCGTGAAACCCCAAGTGCTCGCTGATTTCCTGGTCGAGCTCGCCCCCAAACTCGAACCAACAACTTCCGGTACAAACCAGTTGGAGCTCTGCGTCGATGGATCACCTTCACGCCATGGATCGGGGATCGGCATTTCACTAAGGCCGCCAACAGTAGAAGTACTGGAGCAATCCTTCCGCCTGGGCTTCCCCGCATCGAACAACGAAGCTAAATACAAAGCCCTTCTCACCGGACTGCGATTGGCCACGGGTATCGGCGTAAAGGAAATACACGCGCACTGTGACTCCCAACTCGTCGCGGATCAATTTGCCGGGGAATATGAAGCACAGAACGAACGAATAGACACCTATCTCAAACTCGTTCAGACAATGGTTGTGTAGTTCGATTCCTTCCAGATGAAAAAGATTCCTAGGGAGGAAAACACCACGGCGGAGTCCTTGGCCACTATCGCATCATGCTCTGACCTAACCCTTCGACGAATCATACGTGTCGAGGCCATTGATAGGCCAAGCATCACCCTCTCCAAGAGAGTCGATCAAGCCAGTGCGGTCAACATCGTCGACGAAGTCAGCGAGCCCTTCGGCACAATGGACATTGACCCCGACGAACCAACCCGCAATTAGCAAACGCCAATCAAACTATACATCGCTGATGGGGAAGTCCCCAAGGACAAATGGGCCGCATGAATCCTTAAGGCATGATGCGCGCCGTACTCCCTGATCGACGGTAATCTCTTCCGACGAAGCATTTCTGGAGTCCTCTTATGTTGCGTGGACGAACCCGAAGCACGCCAAATCATGACGGAAACTCACGAAGGCGCTGGTGGCAACCATTCCAGTGGACGAGCTCTGGCCTTCAAAATCAGAAGGCACGGCTTCTACTGGCCTACCATGTCTTCAGACTGCGAAAATGTTTTTGCAACATCCGAAAAGTGCCAGCGCCACGGTCCTTCGATCCATTTTTCCACCGAGCTCCTAACGACTGCAACGCTGCCCTTCCCCTTCATGCGCTGGGCGATGGATATCGTCGCTCCCCTGCCTGCCTCAGAAAAAAAGTTTCCTCCTTGTCATGACGGACTAATTCACCAAATGGGTCGAAGCAAAATCCTACGCCGCGATCAAAGACACGGACATCCAGAAATTCGTCAGGAAAAACATAATCTGCTGGCATGGATTGCTATATGAGATCGTCACCGACAACGGATCCCAGTTCGTCTCTCAACACTTCGAGGTTTCTGCAATCGTTGGAAAATCCAAGTCAGTAAATCAATGCTGTGGTACCCGTAAGGCAACGGACAAGCCGAAACAACGAACAAGACCCTACTCTCCGGACTCAAAAGCGATTGGATGACAAGAAAGAGCTTTGAGCAGACAAGTTCGACGTCGTCCTCTGCTTCTACAGAACTACTCCCCACCGCGCATCGGGCTCGACCCCGTTCTCCCTATCACATGGAGTTGAGGCTTTGGCCCCGGCTGAAGCAGCAATACCAACCCTCCGACGATCCGAGCTACCAAATGAGCCACGAACGAATGAGACTCTACTATGCCACGCCATTGACGAAATTGAAGAGGAACGGAACCGCGCCTTGCTCCGAATGCAAAATTACCAACAACAGTTAGCCCGGTACTACAGAGGAAGGTTAAGGCTCGCTACTTCCAAGACAGCAACCTCGTCCTCCGAAAATTCTTCGAAAATACCGCCGAGCTTAGCCGGTAAGCTCGGCGCCAACTGAGAAGGACCTTATCAGGTCTCAAGGGTAGTTTAGCCCAACGTGTACGAGCTTCTCACCATGGAAGGCAACCAAGTTCCTCACTGTTGGAACTCGCCAACCTTAAGCGCTTTTACCACAAAATCGGCATAGCCACTCTACTCGGCCCTACCTTTTTTCTCTCTACCTACTTCTCACTCTTTCTCGTTTCCATCTTACCTTCCTTTCTTTTACTATCTTCTTTTCTATTTTCTAGTTCGCTCGATTGTAACTTCGCAATGATTCTCAGAACGATTTTTTTCAAACTTCTTTACCGATCTACGAGCAAAACACAAAGAAATACAAGATTGCGGATAAAAAAATGGAGTATTTTTTATAAAGCGAAAGGGTCGATAAAGCCGTACAGGCACCAAGTTTTTATACAAACAAAACTGGGAGCTAAACGCTCCCGGCCAAGCCGCAAAAATATAAATAAAAAAAAGAGAGAGGGGAAGGGGAGACTAAGGCAGAGCGTGGCTTCACGGCATCTCTCCTTGGCCCTTGCTCCTGGCGGCCTCGTTTGGACGACCCGACGCACGTGCTATGGCTTTCTCAAGGGCAAGCGTGACCCTTGCCACGGCCCGCACTGCTCTCTCCTCCACCCGAAGCTTGGCTATCCTCTGGCCTACCTCGTTCACCTACTCGCCGAACTCCCTGGGACGTAGTACACCTAAAAGTATGGGTTCTCGCTGAGGAACTCCTCCAGCGGGTCCGGCGTCATGTTACATGGCCGAGCCTCCTGAACGCAAACACGACCCCAACATCTATAGAAAAAAGAAGAGCAGCTCAAAAAGGACTATCTACTTACGATGTATCGCCGGAGCATGGCGTCCACCGCCTCTCGCTCTACGAGCTCCACCCTCGACCGAGGATCGTTGTACGGGACCTTCCCCATCCACTCCTGCAGCGCCTCCTAGAGGTCCTCCGAGGTCGCCTTCACAAGCAATTTTTTTCCAAGGAAGAGAACAACATTTTCTCTCAAGTACTGCGTCTAAGAGTCTTGGGGTGGAATGCTTCTGCCCATCCCCCCCCCCTTTTTATACTACTCCAATCACTTGGGAAACGGTTCCTGTAATTAAGTTGGTCTTAATTAAGCAGCAAAGTTGAAGGGTCAAACGCAATTAATCCTTGCATATACGTGACTTCTCGGAAACATGCGCCCACCTCTTCGACTTCTAATAACATGCAGTGCACCTGACACCCCTACGAAGTCCAATCGTCAGCTCGACTGACACACCTACACATAGCCGGGCTGAACAGACCGCCTCGTTGACTTATATACAACAAAAAAGAAAAAAAAAAGAATGCGTCGTTCAGGTTGAGGCCGCACCTCGTCACTCCCCTATAACCTGTATTTGCTAAGGCTCAGCTCGACCATACGATCCTCCCTAGATCTCCTCCGAGCTATCAAGCAGACGTCTGTCATAAGCCGGACATCGCTCCGCACCTAACAGGCAACGTCGCAAGACACCCTGTTCATCAAATCACGTCCGAACTGAAGGTTAGACGTCATCAAAAGACATTCTGTCAAAAGCTAGGTGCCGTCACGCACCAAACAGAAGTCGTTGTAAGACACTCTGTTCCTTGGATAACGTCCAAACTGAAGGCCAGATGTCGTCGAAAGACACTCATTCAAAGCCGGACCTTGCTCCGCACCTAACAAGCGTCGTCATCGCACACCCTGTTCACTAGACCACGTCCAAGCTAAAAAGATAGACATCATCCACTGTACACTCTATCAAACATAAACGGGGACTCCCCTTTGACTAATCCTATAAATGGACTTCACTGATCAAAAATTCATTATGATCTCGGTAAAATAAGAGATCCGACTTCGTCCACCAAACGACCGGATACTTAACCAAATACGATTGATTAAAATAAGAGCCTGTACAAAATGCCACAACGGGACACAATAGTCCAAGAATCATGAAAAAGAAAAGAAGAAAAAAAAACGAAAAAAAATCTACTACCCCCCTTCCGTAGAAGGGTCTTGCCTCAGCTTCTCGGCCACGTCCGCGATCACCACATCAGCGTTGGTTCCGTGCTTGTCCAACATACCATCGATGAGCGAAGCCGACATCTCGAGGTCACCATCCTCTAGGACGGCGATGTCTATGACATATATTTTGGTGGACCATCGATCTGGCTACTTCTTGACCAGAGGAAAAGATGTCCTTGGGCACCACGAACCCCTGCTCGACCATCGACTTGAAGGCAAAGCAGGCGCCCATACACTGGTTGTACTGAAGGACCGTCTCGTCAACCTTCTTCTGATCCTCCACACATCGCTTGAACTTTGCAAGCCGAGCACTGAACCGACCCACTACCGCCTGCTTCGAAGTTGCACCCTCCTCCAAGGCTCTCGCCACGACATTGATGAGGACATCAGGTCGTACATCCAGCCAGGAGACCAGACTGGCCGACCAGGAAGCTTGCCCGAGACAGCAGGACCATCTGGCGCGCCTGCCGGACCGGACAGTACCGCCGGACCATCGACCTATAGGACCAGACCGGTCAACATCGCCGGCGGAGAGGCCCAAGCTTCCGGCACACTTGGTGGGGACGTGAATGACACCGCCGGTCCCCCTGATGACACCGCCGACTCCGGAATCAACTTGGCCAGTCCTGAAGTCATTCCGGCCAGTACCGCGCACAATCCAGCCGGTACAGGCCATCCAGCCGAGTACACGCACACTTCCACTTCTACACAAGAGGACTCGGACCAAATGAGCTACCAGCTCCAGGACATGCACTTAGAGGAAGTATCTACACCAGTGGTACCTCCAGGAGCAATGACAAGAAGCAGATCAAGAGCACTCTTCCACAAATTCAGCTTATGGGTCGACAAGCTCCTAGAGGAAGAGCAGCTAAGGACAATGGGCCAGAAGAGCAAATTAGAGTCCAAAGGCTTCTCAACAACACAAGGAACATCAGAGACTTGGGCTTTAGTGGCAAGAGAGGTCAGGGCCCAAAGATATTTAACCCTACTCCAAGTCGAAGACTAGGAGCAAGGCGCGTGCATGCCACAAGGACGGCCACCTTCCATTTCTTGGCCATGAGGTAAGTTAAGGTAAGTTTCAATTCGAATATATGCCTCTTTCTGTTTTGCAGGGTAGGATCTAGAATATTTACTTTTATTGAGTCAAAAGACATTTTAGGAATAGGTCCTTTTTCGATTATACACTTTTGTATCTTTTCCTTTGTGCGCTTTTGTAAGTTTTCCTTTTCTTATTTGGGTCGACCCTAGAAGGTCAAGCTGTCGAGAATATTAATAAGGCTCCTTCCAGCATTGTAGTTCGACAACCTTTTTGATTATTAATAAAGTAGAACTTTTTCCCTACAAGTTTTCTCTCTAGAATCTTGTGCGCTTAGAACCCTAGTTGAGACCAGCCCTCCTAGCTCTAAGTTTGTGATTTATCACGAGGTTCATCACCCCTCGTGTGGTTCACTTCACCCTTCCATCGTTTTCCAACCAGAAAACCCCTATCCAGAAGCCTAAGGTTGAGTTTCTCACCTAATCTTCTACAAACAGCCCACGCGCATACATCCTTGAATCAAGGCTTGTATCAATCCCCATACACCCTCTTGAGAGTCTCCCAAAGAGACTTGGCAGTTTCACAATGTAAATATGCTTCAAGAATGGATGGGTCCAATGAATTTTGGAGGAATCCTAGGACTGATTGATCTTCTTGGAACCACCTAGCTTCTTCTTTTCTTGTTGCCTCTTCCTTCTTGTCCTTTGGATTGTTTATAGATGGAGTATTATCCTCCAAGATGTAATTCGAAAGTCTTTTGCCACAAATGGCTGTCTTGATGGTTCTTGACCATAATTTGTAGTTCAAGCCTTTGAGAACTACTAGTATCACCGTAGGTTTCAGGCTGGAACTGATTTGAACTGTATCCTCCATTGTTAGGCTTTGAAGAGCTCAAAGGAGACAGCTTTTATGGTTGAATAAAACTGTGAGTTTTTAGTTTAAAGGCTGAGAGATTTTTGACAGCATTTTAGATTAGAGACTGAGAGATTTGAGTAAAAAATATAAGAGAATGATCTTATGCTCTGATACCATGAAAGAATATTGAGATTAGAGAGGAGAAATGTGAAGAATTGAATCCAGAAACTCAAAGAAAAGTATGAGAAGATGAAAAAATGTCTTAGACTTCTGGAGAAAAATCTCCTAAGAGTTCAATCATACATTGAATTTTTACAGCCCTTTTATAGAGGATTTACAATGTGAACACAAAAGAAAACGAATTCAAACTTGTGGATGAGCTTGAATAGAGGAGGAGCTTGTCAACAACCAATGGGAAGAGAGGGGAAGAGGTGCAGACTGTATCATGAACGTTTGGTGTGGTTACCAAGGCTGTGTGCAGCAGGCATGACTGTTTGGTGTGGTTACCAAGACTGTGTGCAGCATGGACATGTCCTTTTCACCCTGATTCTTCTCCCAATGCAGCTTTTTAACCATTTTAACCATGTGGTTAATAATAACTCTCTCCTTTTTCTTTTTTCTTGTTATTCAAACTGAATTTTCGTGCTCACACTTGCCTTGTAGGTCAAGATAGATCTTATTTGATTTTCCTATGTTAATAGTTTTCCCTTAGATGCGGATGAAGTAGAAGCTATTTCAGCTACCTTGTTGTCTGATTTCTTTAAGGGAGATGATAGGTGCTCGTATTTTGGCACTGAGTTCCCCAAAATCTTCATTGACCTTTCTGTTAATCTCAGCCATTTTTTTGTTCATTTCAATTGCTCATTTTCGTTCTTCTTCCAAAATTTTCTGCAATAAAGCATTCATGTCATCATCTTGAGCTGGTTTTGGTGCAAGGGGAGCATGAAGTTGAAAAGCTGTTGATGTTGGTTTTATGCCATCTTATATTGAAACCCCTTATGCTAAAATTTAGGTCTCGCCACATACCCTTGCTGAAAGCCTTGGGCTTGAGGCTTGTAGGGCTAAAGGCCTTGGTCTTGAGGTTTGTAGGGCTGGTAATTTACATCTTGTGGGGCCTCCTCATTGGTGATCCAGTAAGAGAAGTTGGAGTGGTTGAGGAATTTCTTCTTGAACCCTATATGGTAACCGGATTCCCCCCCCCCATAAAATGTAATTCATTTTTTCATGACATTCTTTAACCTCATTTGCTTCCTCTTGGTACCCATGGTTCCCATCAGACTCTCCGAAAAGTTACCTACTCATTGAGAGACTTGAAGTACTGATGTAAGACGTTGTATCAGGCATTACAAAGGTCAAGGGGCTGGTCGTAACACGAGCAAGTGGTAACTCTCTCTCTCTCTCTCTCGGTACGGCCAAAGGAGATAAAGTGGGGTTCCAATGAGTTGGTGGTCGTTCTCTCTCATGGTATCAAGGCAGGGATAGTATTGAGAGAAGTTAGGTGCAACACAAATAGGGTGAAAACTCTTTGATACAAAACATAAAGTTCAGGCAAGAGGCAGCGGCCCTCTCTTGGTTGAACTCGTAAGGGTTCTTTATCTTGACAGAAACTTCAATCTTTATTAATATCAAAAAGGTTCAAAATTATAAGGATGAATGGGAACCTTATATAATGTTTCTTTACCTTGACTTACTGGCCGAAATAAATGAAAGAAATGCAACAGGGAATCACAAACAAAAGGAAATCGAAACAACACATAAAAAGGAAAAGTGCATAAACTATACAGAGGAAAAGTTTAAGTTGCGTGTGATTAGTTGTGTGAGACGCTTAAGTTTGAACTCGCATTATGTTGGGCCACTGTGAGGGTCATTTTATCTTGCAAGAATATAATAAATGGACCATAGCCCTGCCTTACTTGCAAATGGCTGTGTAAGAGCATTAAGTGTTGATTCCGTGTGTATTTGGTGCATGGCGTGTCTTGGGTCTTGGCCTTGGGATCTAAAATTTTCTAAGTCTTCACTTAATACCTCAGGGTCTTGTTCTTGAATCCTTTCCAGTTTCCTTGCTCTATTTTGATGCTTTATGTCCATGGGCGTTGTTCCGGCCCCTTCTTTCCCATTTTGGCAATCTCATGTCTTTGTGTTCTCTAATCCTGCGAGATGAGTATGGCAGTTGATATGCAATTAAAGGCATAAGACTTACCTGGAACGAGATGATCGTGGTCGTAACCAATGGTAAGTTGGCCAAAAGTTTGGGCAAGATCATCGGTTGGCCGATGTATCGCGGCCAGCGGGCCATCTAGGCCGGTGGTGCCATTGCTAGCAGGGATATGGCGGATCTTTTTTCATGTCATTTGTCATGTCCAAGGGATTTGAGGTAGTTCTCCATGGCTATATTGAGCCTCTTCCTCAGATATTTGCTCCTGGAACGTGTGGTCGATGCCTCTTGTACCGCGTCCCATAGATTCGGTCTATGGTCAGTACCAAGGTCCTCATCATTCCCTCCTTCTTTAAAAGATTTTGTCCTCAAAACTGGATCTCTTGTATAATAAGGAGAGAGTTCAGCCACGTTAAAGGTGTGGGAAATGTTTATCTCTTCCAGAAGTTCTAGGAAATACACATTTTCGTTGATCTTTTGTCCCAAAAGGAGATCATGAACAGCCCATCTCCTTTTGGGGTTAGCTTAGAGGCTCTCTTATGGGGAAGTTCTCAGCCCTCATGTGCAGCCAAACCCATTCTCATTGTTCAAAATTCAGTTGCTTCCGGCTCTTGTTAGCTCTCTTTTTGTACTCCTCGGTTTTCTACTCTATATTCTCCTTACCTTTGTGTGCAACTTCCGGATCATTTCTCCTTCGTGAAGACCATCTTGGTTCACTTAATCAACCTGTGGAATGGGCACAAGATCTACTGGATACAAGGGGTTAAAGCCATATACTATCTCAAAGGAGATAGTTTAGTGGCCGATTGAGTAGCATGATTAAAGGAAAACTCTACAAAAGGTATACAATCCAGCCAATTGTTCATATTGTTACCAATTGTGGCCTTTACTAGGGTTGAGAGTATTCTATTGACCACCTCAGTTTGCCCATCAATTTTGGGATGGCAAGTTGTTGAAAACAGTAACTTTGTGCCAAACTTTTTCCACAGTGTCCTCCAAAAATGGGTGAAGAACATGGTGTCTCGTCCGACACTATGGTTCTTGGTATACCATGTAATCAAAGATCAACTATTTGGGTGGCATCAGGAGTCTTCTCACACGGTATGAAGTATGCCATCTGGGAGAACCGATTTACCACAACAAAGATTGCATCCTTGTGTCGAATCCTGGCCAACCTTAGAACAAAATCCATGGAAATATATACCCAAGAGGCATTAGGTATAGCTAGAGGCAAGTATAAACCGTGAGAAAGTAACCTGGATTTTGTTTTGTGCCATGTGATGCACAGAGCACAAAACCTCTTGAAATCTTTCTTGAGGTGGGGCAAATAGAAATTGTCCATCACCACGGCCAACGTCTTTTCAACACCAAAGTATCCCATTAGACCTCCTCCATGTGCATCCCTAAGCACCAGCTCTCTCGTTGATCCTTGGGGCAAGCACAACCTCTGGTCTTTAGACAAATAACTGTCTTGGATATAGAATGACCCATATGCTCCTTTGCCATACTCATTGTAGCACTCTCCAAGCTCTGGATTAGTAGGGTAGATGATACAAGTCTCGATTCAAGGCTTATATGCGTGTGGGCTGTTTGGAGAAGGTTAGGTGAGAAACTCGACCTTAGACTTCTTGGATAGGGGGTTTTGGGTTGGTATCCGATGGAAGGGTGAAGTGAACCACATGAGGGGTGATGAACCTCGTGATAAATCACAAACTTAGAGCTAAGAGGGCTGGTCTCAACTAGGTTCTAAGTGCACAAGCTTCTTGAGAGAAAAACTTGTAGAGAGAAAATTCGCACTTTATTAATATCAAAAAGGGTGTCGAACTACAATGCTGGAAGGAGCCTTATTAATGTGCTCGACAGCTTGACCTTCTAGGGTCGACTCAAACAAATAAAAGGAAAGTTTACAAAAGTGCACAAAAGGAAAAGATACAAAAGTGCATAACCGAAAAAGGACCTATTCCTAAAATGTTCTTGACTCAAAAATGTAAAGCAACTAGATCCTACCCTGCAAAACAGAAAGAGGCATATATTCGAATGTAAACTTACCTTAACTCACCTCACGGCCAAGAAATGGAAGGTGGCCGTCCTTGTGGCATGCACGCGCCTTGCTCCTAGTCTTCGACTTGGAGTAGGGTTAAGAATCTTTGGGCCCTGACCTCTCTTGCCACTAAAGCCCAAGTCTCTGAAGTTCCTTGCATTGTTGAGAAGCCTTTGGACTCTTCTTTGTACTTCTGGCCCATTGTCCTTAGTCGATCTTCCTCTAGGAGCTTGTCCACCCATAAGCTGAACTTGTGGAAGAGTGCTCTTGATCTACTCCTTGTCATTGCTCCTGGTGGCACTACTGGTGTGGATACTTCCTCTAGATGCATGTCCTGAAGCTGGTAGCTTATCTGGTCCGAGTTTCCTTGTGTAGAAGTTGAATTGCTTGTGCACTCGGCTGGATCGGCTGTACCGGCTGGAATGTGCGAGGTACTAGCCGGGATGTCTTCAGGACTGGCTAAGTTGATCCCAGAGTTGGTGGCATCACCAAGGATACCGGCAGTGTCATCCACGTCGCCACCAAGTGTGCCGGAAGCTTGGGCCTCTACACCGGCAATGCTGACCGGTATGGTCCTATTGGTCGAGGGTCCGGCGGTACTGCTTGGTCCGGCAGACGTGCCAGATGGTCCGGCAGACGTGCCAGATGGCCCGACTGTCTCGGGCAAGCTTCCTGGTTGGCCAGTCTGATCTCTTGGCTGGATGTACGACCTGATGTCCTCATCATCCCCTCCCTCTTCAGTAGGTTTTGTCCTCAAAACTGGTTCATCTGCATGGAAATGGGCTAAGTCAGTAACGTTGAACGTATCGGACACATTAAACTCACCTGGGAGCTCGATCCGGTAGGCGTTGT
The DNA here is from genome assembly GCA_018901945.1 of Pugionium dolabratum. Classification (NCBI taxonomy): domain Eukaryota; kingdom Viridiplantae; phylum Streptophyta; class Magnoliopsida; order Brassicales; family Brassicaceae; genus Pugionium; species Pugionium dolabratum. Next base: position 12,418 of record JAEVFF010001942.1, on the reverse strand, counting down.
TGTTGATCCTCTCAAGCACTCTGAATGGTCCATCTCCTCTTGGTGCTAGCTTGGAACTCCTTAGGTTTGGGAACCTCTCCTGCCGTAGGTGTAGCCATACCCAATCACCTGGTTGAAAGGTCACCTCCTTTCTTCCCTTGTTGGCATGAGTCACGTACTGTCCGGTCCTCTTCTCCAAGTTTTCTGCTACCTTCTAGTGTAACCTCCTTATGAACTCTGCCTTGGATGCACCGTTGAGGTTGGTCATCTCAGCTGGTGGTAGTGGCGTTTGCTCCAATGGGGTTGAAGCCATATACTACTTCAAATGGTGTCTTCTTGGTTGCTGAGTGCACAACTCGGTTGTAAGCGAACTCTATGAATGGTAGGCACTCCACCCAAGTCTTTAGGTTCTTCCCTAGTGTAGTCCTGAGAAGAGTTGATAGTGTCCTGTTGACAAATTCAGCTTGGCCATCGGTTTGAGGATGGCAGGTGGTAGAGAAGAGTAGCTTCGTGCCTAGCTTTCTCCAAAGGGTCCTCCAGGAATGGCTGAGGAACTTGGTGTCCCTGTCTGATACGATGGTCCTTGGCACTCCATGAAGCCGTACTATCTCCCTGAAGAACAGCTCAGCTGTTGGTGTGGCATCATTGACATTGGCACATGGGATGAAATGTGCCATCTTGGAGAATCTGTCCACCACTACAAAGATTGCATCTTTGTGGTTGATCTTGGCCAGACCTAGAACAAAATCCATCGAGATGTCCACCCATGGATGTGTTGGTATGGGCAGTGGGAGATACAACCCGTGAGGTTGCACTCGGGACTTTGCCTTCTTGCAAGTGGTGCATCTTGCACAATGTGTTTCTACTGTCCTCTTGATGTGTGGCCAGTAGAAGTGCTCCTTGACCACTGCTAGAGTCTTGTCGACACCAAAGTGGCCCATGAGTCCTCCTCTATGAGCTTCTCGGATGATAAGCTCCCTTAATGATCCTTGTGGTATGCACAGCCTTCTTTCTCGGAACAAGAATCCCTCATGGATGTAGAAATTGCCATGACTCCCTGTGCCACACTCCTTGTAGCTCTCAGCAAAGTCAGGATCATCCTTGTATAGGTCCTTGATGTGCTCGAACCCTAGGACCTTCGCCTCCATGGTGGATATCAAGGCAAACCTCCTTGATAGTGCATCGGCTACCACATCATCTTTTCCCTTCTTGTACTTGATGACGTACGGGAAGGTCTCTGTGAACTCCATCGACCTGGCATGTCTCCTCCTGAGATTGGTTTGCCCTCTGAGGTGTTTGAGAGTCTCATGATCAGTGTGGATCACAAACTCCTTGGACAGCAAGTAATGCTGCCAAGTCTCCAATGCTCGGACAAGGGCATAAAGCTCTTTGTCATAAGTGGGGTAGTTCAGTGAGGCACCACCTAGCTTCTCACTGAAGTATGTCACTGGTCTCCCTCCTTGGGTTAGCACTGCTCCTATGCCTATTCCAGAAGCATCACACTCTACTTCAAACATCTTGTTGAAGTCGGGCAGGACTAGCACTGGTGCATGTGTAAGGCTGTCTGATGAGGACATCAGGTCGTACATCCAGCCAGGAGACCAGACTGGCCGACAGGAAGCTGGCCCGAGACAGCAGGACCATCTGGCGTGCCTGCCGGACCAGACAGTACCGCCGGACCCTCGACCTATAGGACCAGACCGGTCAACATCGCCGGCGGAGAGGCCCCAGCTTCCGGCACACTTGGTGGGGACGTGAATGACACCGCCGGTCCCCCTGATGACACCGCCGACTCCGGGATCAACTTGGCCGGTCCTGAAGTCATTCCCGCCAGTACCGCGCACAATCCAGCCGGTACAGGCCATCCAGCCGAGTACACGCACACTTCCACTTCTACACAAGAGGACTCGGGCCAAATGAGCTACCAGCTCCAGGACATGCACTTAGAGGAAGTATCTACACCAGTGGTACCTCCAGGAGCAATGACAAGAAGCAGATCAAGAGCCCTCTTCCACAAATTCAGCTTATGGGTCGACAAGCTCCTAGAGGAAGAGCAGCTAAGGACAATGGGCCAGAAGAGCAAATTAAAGTCCAAAGGCTTCTCAACAACACAAAGAACATCAGAGACTTGGGCTTTAGTGGCAAGAGAGGTCAGGGCCCAAAGATATTTAACCCTACTCCAAGTCGAAGACTAGGAGCAAGGCGCGTGCATGCCACAAGGACGGCCACTTTCCATTTCTTGGCCATGAGGTAAGATAAGGGAAGTTTACATTCGAATATATTTGCCTCTTTCTGTTTTGCAGGGTAGGATCTAGTTGTTTACATTTTTGAGTCAAAGACATTTTAGGAATAGGTCCTTTTTTTCGATTATGCACTTTTGTATCTTTCCTTTTGTGCACTTTTGTAAACTTTCCATTTTTCTTTATTTGTGTCGACCCTAGAAGGTCAAGCTGTCGAGCATATTAATAAGGCTCCTTCCAGCATGTAGTTCGACAACCTTTTTGATTATTAATAAAGTAGAACCTTTTCCCTACNATGGGCCAGAAGAGCAAATTAGAGTCCAAAGGCTTCTCAACAACACAAGGAACATCAGGGACGTGGGCTTTAGTGGCAAGAGAGGTCAAGGCCCAAAGATACTTAACCCTACTCCAAGTCGAAGACTAGGAGCAAGGCGCATGCATGCCACAAGGACGGCCACTTCCCATTTCTTGGCCATGAGGTAAGATAAGGTAAGTTTACATTCGAATATATTTGCCTCTTTCTGTTTTGCAGGGTAGGATCTAGTTGTTTACATTTTTTGAGTCAAAGACATTTTAGGAATAGGTCCTTTTTTCGATTATGCACTTTTGTATCTTTTCCTTTTGTGCACTTTTGTAAACTTTCCATTTTTCTTTATTTGTGTCGACCCTAGAAGGTCAAGCTGTCGAGCATATTAATAAGGCTCCTTCCAGCATGTAGTTCGACAACCTTTTTGATTATTAATAAAGTAGAACTTTTTCCCTACGAGCTTTCTCTCAAGAGAGACTTGTGCGCTTAGAACCTAGTTGAGACCAGCCCTCCTAGCTCTAAGTTTGTGATTTATCACGAGGTTCATCACCCCTCGTGTGGTTCACTTCACCCTTCCATCGTTTACCAACCAGAAAACCCCTATCCAGAAGCCTAAGGTTGAGTTTCTCACCTAATCTTCTACAAACAGCCCACGCGCATACATCCTTGAATCAAGGCTTGTATCACTCCAGCTCCTTGAGCTTCCTTCTCAGTATTCTATGGCATGTTCTGGTTGTGGTGTTCCATCTCCAAATCCCTCCCTAGGTGTGATCTGATCGTTCTCTCCTTGCTTTTACAACTTCTCTTTCCAACTGCAAAATGTCGATGTCACTCGGTTTCAGGGTTGTGTATCCGTGGCTTCTTATGTTGATGCACCTGCAAAACCCAAGTAATTGTAGTCAAAAGAAAAAGAAAATAAAATACCTAGTCTCTAAATGAATCAAAATCCTAATGGCTATTGCTAACTTCCCCGGGAACAGTGACAAAAACTTGATGGGGTTTTAAGTTTTAATCCCGAGTACAACTCCAAGTGCAGAGAAAACCGAGTAGTAGTTGGATACGAATCCACAGAAAAATAAGAATAGCACACTAGGAATGCATGAAATACTTAAATCTAGGCAAATACTAATTGGATTTTTGATTGGTTATTTAATAATCTAATTGCAAAGAAAATAAAGACGGGTTAAGTTCGATAAGCAAGAAGTATGGACAGTGGACAAGACATTCGATTTGGCGATATTTTTCTTTGACTAACGATTCTACAGGTTTGATTAGATAATTCCCTAAGACTTAAAACACTATCGAGTAGACTGATCCACGCTCGTGGCAACATCCCATTCACTAGCCTATAGACTACAAGTCTTTTGCACAACAATATATCGCCTAGTGATCATTGGGTTCGAGTCTAATCCTGTCCACCTAACACCTTAGACATCAACTCTCATTGGCTAAGATGCAATAAGAATGTTTAGGCCTACCTACACGCTCTGTCTACACCTCTCGAGAGCAGAATATCATTGATCTAAGCATTCATTAGCTACTTCAATCCCTAGCATTAAGCACACCTTAAACATCAGGGATTTTTCATCTAATCTACCTAAACAACCCTAAGTCAATATCAGATTCCCCTATTCTACCTTACCCATAATAGAAAACTACTCAAACATATTCATTAAAACAGTAAGCAAAAAGAAGTAAACGCAATTAAACATAAGATAGGAGATAGGGTAGAGAAATCCTTCACTAAAAAACAAGAGTTCAAGAACAAAGGTTGAAACCAATCTCCTCTCTCTCTAAAAACGTCCAGAGGCAAACAAAAAGAGAAACTTGAACAAAACTTAGGTTAAAAGTGTTTAAAAAGGGTTTATATAGTATCTCTAACAATTAAGTTTAATCCTAAGACAAACCGGTTAAGTAAAAATAGGTTTAGGATAATTTAGTCTAAGGTTGGCCCGAGACTGGCCAAATGGCCGATCTCTTGATGGGCTGAGATGTTGGGGCTGACCTAAGATCAGCCATGGTGAGACCGGCCATGGGGAGACCTGCCATTTGGCCAGTCTGGTGATGGGGTTGTGTGACCGGCGTGGTGAGACCGGCCATTTGGCCGGACTGGTGATGGGGATGTGCGACCGGCATGGTGAGACCAGCCATTTGGCTGGTCTGGTGATGGCCTGGGTTTGCACGAGCTGGCTTGGGATCCGCCTGGCTGGAAAGGAGTTGGCAGGTCTTGGGATGAGCTGGCCGGGTGGTACGCGACCGGCCAGGTACGATCGGCCGTATGGCCGATCGTGTGGGCATGTGCATGATCCAGGGCTTGGCAGGTCTCGTCAGGAAATCGACGGGTTCGGTCTGAGCTCGGCAGGTCCTGGTAGGTCCTAGGTAGGTGATGCAGGATCAGGCTGGGTGCTTGGCATGACTTGCCGACGGGGTGGTAGTCTGGCTCGGTAGTGCACGATCGGCCTGATGACCGATCGTATGCAGGATTTGGTACGACATCGGCAGGTGCTCGAGCTAGCATCGGCGTGTGCTGGCCGATCAGATCGTGGGCTGGCTGGGTGATGCGCGATCAGCCAGGTGCGATCGACCAGATGGCCGATCGTGTGTGGTCCGGCTGAGATCGGCCAGATGGCCGATCGTGTGTGGTCCGGCTGAGATCGGCCAGATGGCCAATCTCGTGCCTTCCAGAAGCCTCCTTGGCCATTTCTTTGATTTTTGTCCCGTCTAATTCATTGTACCTGAAATCAACGATAAGGTATGCAATATGCAGAAATGCATTCACTAACCTATAGAATACTATGCTAAATGCCAATGAACATAAATAGGTGGATAAATGCCTAAACTGCCAATGAAAATACGAAAAATGGTGGTGAATTGAATGGTGAAACAATGCAAAAACCATGGTTATCACACCTCTCTTTTTATTAACTCACTTTTTTAGTGTCAATAAAAAATGTTGTATTTTTGAAACTTGATAACTTATGCAACGCGAGGAACTAGACGATTGACAATACATTTCGGGAAAGTTCTCTCAACATTCTCTAACGTGCCAATGGTAAGAACACCCATTGATAATATTTTGACCCAAAATTTTTCACGGTTAAACACTCTTTTTGGCCTTTTTTCTTACAAAAGCAATAACGGCTTCAAAACCATATTATATGCCCTCTCAAACGCATCTCAACGCAGACAATACATTTCGGGAAAGTTCTCTCAACATTCTCTAACGTGCCAATGGTAAGAACACCCATTGATAATCTTTTGACCCAAAAATTTTCACGGTTAAACACTCTTTTTGGCCTTTTTTCTTACAAAAGCAATAACGGCTTCAAAACCATATTATATGCCCTCTCAAACGCATCTCAACGCAGACCCAAATCTTTTAATGATCTATGTGGGAACCATCGACCAAGTGGTCCTTCAGTATTGAGTGGGACTCACGAAGAATCACTGGTAGAACTTGGCACAAGAGCATATATCCTATTCAATGAAATGTACTAATGGGTGCGGTGAAACGAGTACTAATGCATTAAATCCCATCAGAGCTCCGCAATTAAATATGCTTGGGTGAGAGTAGTAGTGGGATGTGTGACTTTGTAGGAAGTTCTCGTGTTGCACCCATCTCTTTTATTAACTCATTTCAAGTGTCAATCAAAAACATTGTATATATTTTTGAAACGCCATACCTTATGTGCCGCGAGGAAACTACACGGCCAACAATACCAATTTGGGGACATAACATAACCTATATATACTTTTGGCACATCAGAGAACTTTGAGAGAGCTTTCCGAATTTGACATTTATACGCTCTTTTTGCCCTTTCTCTTGGATGGACCAATCATGATTTCAAAATCTTATTTTATGCCCTCTCTACTACATCTCAAAGTAGACCCGAACTTCCAACCATCTTAGCACGACCCATTGATAGAGTGTGTCCTTCCATTTCGAGTTAGACTCATGATGAATCATTGCTAAAAAGCAGCACAAGAACATATATGCAATTACATGACATGTACTAATGGGTGCAATCATACAGTTATTAATGCACCAAATCCCATCAAAACTCTACAGTTAAGCGTGTTTGGGGACGAGTGTAGTACTAGGATAACTACTTGCTAGGAAGTACACGTGTTGCACTAACTTATTAATTCTTTTCATTAAATCATTTTTAATGTCAATAAAAACAATGTTGTATTTTTTAAATACCCTAACTTATGCACCGCGAGAAACTACACAACCGACATTACTATATCAAAAAGCTCTTACAAAGTCATCTACCGTGTCAATGGTATAAAGATCCATTGGTGATGTTTTCGATACCAAATTTTGACACTTAGAACCTCTTTTGGGCTTTTTCCTTAAGAAAGCAATCACTACTTCATAACAGTATTTTATGCCATCTCTACCTGATCATAATGGAGATCCCAAACTTCCAACCATCTAGGCAAGACCCACTGGTTGAAATGTCATTCGGTATCGAGTTGGACTCACGACAAATCATTACTAGAAAGTGGCATTAAAGCATATATGCAATTGCATGGTATTTAATATCGGTTGCGATCATAGAAATACGAATGCACTGGATCCTATCAAAACTCTCCATTTAAGTGTTCTTGGTCGAGTGTAGTATGGGTGTGGGTGACCTGTTGGAAAATATTCGTGTTGCACCCCTCACATTTTATTAGCTCTTTTTTAATGTCAATAAAAAACGTTGTGATTTTAAAATGCTATAACTTATGCACTACGGGGAACTACACAGCCAACAAATACCATTTCAGAAAGTTCTCTAAAAGTCCTTTGACAAGCAATTGGTAAAAAGACTAATTGATAATATTTTCGACCCCATAATTTTTAGACATTCTTTCGGGCATTTTTCTCGATTGAAAGCAATCACGACTTCAAAAACCATATTATATGCCTTCCCTACTCCATCTCAACGCATACCCAAACTTCCAACAATCTAGGTGGGAACTACATATCGAATGAGTCCTTCTGTATTGATTTGGACTCACGATGAATCGTTGATAGAAAATGGCACCATAGCATATATGCGATCACATGAATAACATGTACGATAATACATGCACTAATGCATTTGTTCAAATCATAATTCTCTAGTTCTTCGTGCTTGGCGAGAGTAGTTCTAGGTTGGGTGAGCTCCTAGGAAGTTTTCGTGTTGCACCCCTCTCCTTTTATAAACTCATTTTTAATGTCAATAGAAAAACGTTGTATTTTCGAAACACCATCATTTATGTACCGCGACGAACTACACATTTGAAAATACCAATTTGGAAATATCTATGAAAGTCCTTTTATGTGCAAATGGTACGAAGACCCATTGGTGATCTTTTTGATGCAAAATATTGATGTTTACACGTACTTGTGTTCCTCTTTTCGCAGACCAAGCAATCACGACTTCAAAATTGTATTCCACGCCGGCTCTACCTCATCTCATTGTAGACCCCAAGCTTCCTACAATTTCTGCAGTACCCATTGATGGAGTGCATCCTTCCGTATCGAGTTGGACTAATGAGTGAATCATCTCTAGAAGCGGCACAAGAGAAAATATGCAATTGCATGACATGTACTAATGGGTGCGATCATACCAACACTAATGCACCGGATCCTATTAGAACTCACAATTAAGCGTGTTTGGGGGGGGAGTATAGTACTAGGATAGGTGACCTGTTTATTTCGGTTGCACCCATCATTTTTTTATTAACTCATTTTTAATGTAAATCGAAAAACATTGTATTTTGAAATGCCATTACTTATGCACCGTGAAAAACTGCACGAGCGACATTACCATTTCGGAAAGCTCTCTTGAAGTCCTCTGACATGTCAACAGTTCAAAGACTCATTTTACCACACATTTTGACATTTAGAAGCTCTTTCGCCTTTATTTTTACGGAAGAAATCATGACTTCAAAACCATATTCTACCCCATCTGTTTACACATTTCAACGATGCCCTCGAACTTCCAACCATCTAGGAAGGACCCACATATTGAGTGGGTCCTTCCATATCGATTCAATGCTACAACGACCCTTTGTTGATGTTTTTGACCCCAAATTTTAACGTTTAGACGCTTTTTCGGGCCTTTTTTTCTTAGACAGAAGCAATAACGACTTTGAAACCGTATTTTACTTTGTCTCTACAGCATCTCAACACAGACCCAAACTTCCAACCATCTAGGCGTAATTCCCATAATACCATTTCTAAAAGCTCTCTCAAAAATCATCTAATGTGTCAATGATAAGAACATCCAATGATGCTGTTTTGACCCTATGTTTTAACATCAACGCCCTTTTGGTCCTTTTTTCTCGGACGGAAGCAATCACAACTTCAAAGCAAATTCTATGCCGTGTCTACCGCATCTCAACGCATACCTGAAATACCAACCATCAAGGCAGGAATCACTGGTCGAGTGTGGTCTTTCCATACCGAGTGGGACTCACAACAAATCATTGGTATAAAACAGTACATGAGCATATATGAGATTTGATACAAGCCTCGACTCAAGGCTTGGATGCGCGTGGGCTGTTTGTAGAAGATTAGGTGAGAAACTCAACCTTAGGCTTCTGGATAGGGGATTTCTGGTTGGTAAACGATGGAAGGGTGAAGTGAACCACACGAGGGGTGATGAACCTCGTGATAAATCACAAACTTAGAGCTAGGGGGCTGGTCTCGACTAGGTTCTAAGCGCACAAGATTCTTAGAGAGAAAACTTGTAGGGAAAAAGTTCTACTTTATTAATAATCAAAAAGGTTGTCGAACTACAATGCTGGAAGGAGCCTTATTAATATGCTCGACAGCTTGACCTTCTAGGGTCGACTCAAACAAATAAAAGGAAAGTTTACAAAAGTGCACAAAAGGAAAAGATACAAAAGTGCATAACCGAAAAAGGACCTATTCCTAAAATGTTCTTGACTCAAAAATGTAAAGCAACTAGATCCTACCCTGCAAAACAGAAAGAGGCATATATTCGAATGTAAACTTACCTTAACTCACCTCACGGCCAAGAAATGGAAGGTGGCCGTCCTTGTGGCATGCACGCGCCTTGCTCCTAGTCTTCGACTTGGAGTAGGGTTACAAATCTCTGGGCCTTGACCTCTCTTGCCACTAAAGCCCAAGTCTCTGATGTCCCTTGTGTTGTTGAGAAGCTATTGGACTCTTCCTTGTATTTCTGGCCCATTGTCCTTAGTCGATCTTCTTCTAGAAGCTTGTTGACCCATAGGCTGAATTTGTGGAAGAGCGCCCTTGATCTGCTTCTTGTCATTGCTCCTTGAGGTACTACTGGTGTTGAGACTTCCTCTAAGTGCATGTCCTGGAGCTGGTAGCTCATTTGGTCCGAGTCCTCTTGTGTAGTGGAAGTGCGCGTGTACTCGGCTGGATCGCCTGTACCGGCTGGACTGTGCGCGGTACTGGCCGGAATGACTTCAGGACCGGCCAAGTTGATCCCGGAGTCGGCGGTGTCATCAGGGGGACCGGCGGTGTCATTCACGTCCCCACCAAGTGATGAGGACATCAGGTCGTACATCCAGCCAGGTGACCAGACTGGCCGACCAGGAAGCTTGCCCGAGACAGCAGGACCATCTGGCGCGCTTGCCGGACCAGACAGTACCGCCGGACCCTCGACCTATAGGACCAGACCGGTCAACATCGCCGGCGGAGAGGCCCAAGCTTCCGGCACACTTTGTGGGGACGTGAATGACACCGCCGGTACCCCTGATGACACCGCCGACTCCGGGATCAACTTGGCCAGTCCTGAAGTCATTCCGGCCAGTACCGCGCACAATCTAGCCGGTACAGGCCATCCAGCCGAGTACACGCACACTTCCACTTCTACACAAGAGGACTCGGACCAAATGAGATACCAGCTCCAGGACATGCACTTAGAGGAAGTATCTACACCAGTGGTACCTCCAGGAGCAATGACAAGAAGCAGATCAAGAGCACTCTTCCACAAAATCAGCTTATGGGTCGACAAGCTTCTAGAGGAAGAGCAGCTAAGGACAATGGGCCAGAAGAGCAAATTAGAGTCCAAAGGCTTCTCAACAACACAAGGACATCAGAGACTTGGGCTTTAGTGGCAAGAGAGGTCAGGGCCCAAAGATATTTAACCCTACTCCAAGTCGAAGACTAGGAGCAAGGCGCGTGCATGCCACAAAGACGGCCACCTTCCATTTCTTGGCCGTGAGGTGAGTTAAGGTAAGTTTACATTCGAATATATGCCTCTTTCTGTTTTGCAGGGTAGGATCTAGTTGCTTTACATTTTTGGGTCAAGAACATTTTAGGAATAGGTCCTTTTTCGGTTATGCACTTTTGTATCTTTTCCTTTTGTGCACTTTTGTAAACTTTCCTTTTATTTGTTTGAGTCGACCCTAGAAGGTCAAGCTATCGAGCATATTAATAAGGCTCCTTCCAGCATTGTAGTTCGACAACCTTTTTGCTAATTAATAAAGATCGAATTTTCTTTACAAGTTATTCTCTCAAGAAGCTTGTGCGCTTAGAACCTAGTTGAGACCAGCCCTCCTAGCTCTAAGTTTGTGATTTATCACGAGGTTCATCACACCTCGTGTGGTTCACTTCACCCTTCCATCGTTTACCAACCAGAAAACCCCTATCCAGAAGCCTAAGGTTGAGTTTCTCACCTAATCTTCTACAAACAGCCCACGCGCATACATCCTTGAAACAAGGCTTGTATCATTTTGGTATCAGAGCTTAAAGCTCCTAAACCAGGTTGTTTCTATCCTTTTGCTTGTTTTTTTTAGTTCTTGCATTAGTTTAAGTCGCATTCAAGAAAAATCAAAAAAATAACATCAAACTCCAAACCGAGTGCATCTAGCCTTCTACGTGTATCACTAGGGTTTAGATTCACTTTTGCATTACCATTCACGTTTTCTTTTTTGTTTAAATCATATTTCCTTTATTTTTAAGTTAAATTAAAAAGAAAAGAAAAATAAAATAGGAAAAATACCAAAGGAATTCGAATTGGACAGCTAGCACAAGTTGTCAAAAAAGTTTCCTTTTTTTTCAAATCTTCACATTTTTGAATTTCCAATTCTCAGATTTTTTCCTTTTTGCAAATTTTTGAATCCTTATAAAAAGAAAACCCTCCTAATAATTTAGGAGCATCCTAACTTGTCTTCTTTCTTTGTAGCACGCAATGGCAGTAGAAAATAGAGAAGCAACCGAAGCCATGATGGCCATGTTCACCACACTCCAAACACAACTCGCATCCATAGGCGAGAGGTTGGAGCGCGTGAAAAGACCGGTGAGATTCCAGGCCATAAGGCACGTGAGAGCTGAGCAAGACCGTCCTGAGGGTCCTGAGCACCTTAGGACACGGCACGAACATGAGGAACCCCAACCAGATGGAGATGAGGACACACAACCTCATAACTATCACCATAGGCCGAGAGGACCACCACGGCAACCAGAGGCAGAAGATGATGGCTTTGAGCCATATGGTCTTCACCAGAGACCAAGAATGCCTCCTAGACATCATGAGGACGGAGATGAACACACCTACAACCGGGTAAATCATCCTGATGTTAAGCTAACTCCTCCTAGTTTTGCAGGAAAAGTAGACCCCGAGGCTTACCTAGATTGGGAAAGGAGAATGGATCATATCTTTGATCATTACAACCAACCAGGACCTAGGAGAGTCTGAATGGCAGTAGCAAAACTCACGGACAATGCCCTCATCTGGTGGGATCGTGAGGTATCTGACAGAAGGAAGAAGAGAATGAGGCCCATAGACTCATGGGTCGACATGAAAGACCTCATGCGACAAAGGTTTGTTCCACCTTACTTTTATAGAGACTTGCAACGTCGTTTTCGTACTCTTAAGCAGGGTACCAGATCAGTAGAGGAGTACTATGAAGAGTT
>JAEVFF010001941.1:0-24311 GCA_018901945.1 Pugionium dolabratum | reverse complement strand
CAAATAGCCAACGACTGTGTTGACTCATCGTTTACTGCTCCGTTTTGTCGGTAAGATTCTCAGCGATCTTTTCTAAATTCTCTTTTAACTTTTTTCTATGCTTTTATGATTCTGACGTTACAGCCTACTACTCGTAGATCCGTTAATATTTCACCTGCGGTCATTAACGACCGTCAGATCTTCGTCGTCTGGTAGACAAAAAGCTATTCGCTTGTACAACCTTTTCATTTCTATTTAAATTAATTTATAATCACTCCCCAGCCTCATGCCTGTTTTTTATATTTCACGCCATATTAGATTGTCTTACAGAATTAACCTCGACTTCCACATTTAATGCCCAACCACGTTTCCGTCGCCCAAATCTGTTGTTTGACTTATTGTCAGTGATTCATATGCAAAATAATCTAGCTATAACCTCTTTTTTTGTTAAAAAATAGAAATAAATTATTGACTTTCTAATCGTTGAAATCGGTTAAATAAGACCAACATTTTAAGTTGTCTAATAAAATAAAAACAAATAATATATTGTGTTTAGAGTCATGAGATGTGTGTGGGGGAAAAAAGTGCTGGGGTTCACAATAGGAAGCGAGTGAAAATAATAAAGTTGCCAGGTCCCCTTAATTAATTTAGATATTTTAATAGACAGAATTTAAAATTCAAAGGAAAGAAAATATAAGAAAGAAAGAAAGAAAAAAGGAAATAGTCCATAGTTTGCTCCGAATTCTACTCCACTTTTACTTCTGAATTTTTGTTTTTGAGCGAAATTTCAGGGGGTTCCTGGTTAATGTGAGGAAGAGTAGATTCGCAAGAAAGAAAAAAAAGGGCATTCTTGGATTGATTTGGGGTGGATCAGCCATTTTCTTTGTTGAATATTTTAATTTGAACGAGAGTTTTGCTTCTTCTGTCGATTCATTCATTTAGCGAAAGGAATCTTCAGATGTCAGGGCCAGTTGATCGATTCGCGAGGCCATGTAAGTGGATCTGCTCTGTTTTATTTCTTTTCCTGCTGTCTCTGATCCGTCGATTTATTGGGATTTTCTTTTCTAGGGTTACACTGAAGCACAAAGCATGTGTAGAGAGTTAAGTAAAAGGTGTTTAGGGTTTTGTTATTTAGGAACCTCAATTTTGAAAATTCAGGTCGCAATTTCATCTGTTTGTTATTTCTGAATAGATTTTGGGTTTTCGCTGATTATTGGTTGACTTTTCTTCAGTGTTTAGTGAGGAATATAAGTTATAAAAAAACCTTTTTTGACAGGTTTTGAAGGATTCTTGAGCAGTGATGAGAAAAAAGAAAGAAAATCTGACTTTGAAAATTCGGAAGATGAGAGGAGAACAAGAATCGGTTCTTTGAAAAAGAAAGCCATCAATGCATCTACTAAATTCAAGCATTCTCTCAAGAAAAAGAAAAGAAAAAACGAAGGCCGAGTCAGTTCTGTCTCCATTGAAGATGTTCGTGATGTGGAGGAGCTTCAGGCAGTTGATGAATTTAGACAAGCATTGGTAATGGACGAGTTGCTTTCCCCTAAACACGATGACTATCACATGATGTTGAGGTTCTTGAAGGCGAGGAAATTCGACATTGAGAAAGCAAAGCACATGTGGGCAGATATGATCCAATGGAGGAAGGAATTTGGAACCGACACTATTATTCATGATTTTGAGTTTGAGGAGATTGATGATGTCCTGAAATATTATCCTCACGGTTATCACAGTGTAGATAAAGAAGGCAGGCCTGTGTATATTGAAAGGCTAGGGAAAGTTGATCCTAACAAACTGATGCATGTTACAACAATTGATCGATACCTAAGATATCATGTAAAAGAGTTCGAGAGAAGTTTTATGATCAAGTTCCCTTCCTGCACAATTGCTGCAAAGAAGCATATCGATTCAAGCACAACTATTTTGGACGTCCAAGGAGTGGGATTAAAGAACTTCACCAAGTCTGCTCGCGAGCTTATTACACGGTTGCAGAAGATTGATGGAGATAATTATCCTGAGACTCTCCACCAAATGTTTATCATCAATGCTGGGCCTGGATTCCGTCTGCTTTGGAGCACAGTGAAGACCTTTCTAGACCCCAAGACAACTTCTAAAATTCATGTAAGTTAATACTTATCTTGGTTTCCTTCTACCGAAAGGAGGCTCTTGGAGTTCATCTGTACTGTTCTGCATTGTAATTTAGGTACTTGGATACAAGTATCAGAGTAAATTGCTCGAGGTTATCGATTACAGGTAAATAGCATGAACTCCTAATCCTTTAATCTTATCTAGAATTTCTCGATTCTTCTGTGTTTTGCTTAGATCACTGATGTATCTTTCATTTGCTACAGCGAGTTGCCTGAATTTTTAGGTGGTGCATGTACTTGCGCAGATCAGGGAGGTTGTATGCTTTCTGATAAAGGGCCTTGGAAAAATCCGGATATTTTGAAGGTTTCTTATTTGACCTTTTTGATCTCGTCACCCACCCAAGCTTTCAAATCCAGTTTAATTGATTTTGGAAATTGAAACAAATGGTTTACTATTGCAGATGGTACTTCACGGGGGCGCTCACCGTGCAAAACAGGTGGTGAAAGTTCTGAACAGCGAGGGAAAAGTCATTGCCTATGCAAAGCCATCTTATCCATGGATAAAGGGTAGTGACACGTCAACCGCAGAATCAGGTTCTGAAGCTGAAGATATTGTCGTGTCTCCAAAAGCAGTAAAGAGTTATTCTCATCTCCGCTTGACTCCTGTTCGCGAAGAGGTATAAGTTCACTCTTTCTATCTCATGGTTTTATATAGATAGTAGTCATACGTGGTTCTGAATATTTTCTAGTGATTATTTTGCAGGCAAAGATAGGTTCTGGTGAGACGAGCTTTGCTGGTAGTTTTGCAGGTTATGATGAGTATGTTCCAATGGTTGACAAAGCTGTTGACGCCACCTGGAAAGTTAAACCCGCCACCATCAACAGGGTTCCATCAAAAGGTAACTTTTCATTGCTTAAGTGAGAGAGGTTCCAGTTTTGGCATAAACACTGGAAAAAAAGAAAAGATTGTAACTTTGGTCTCTCATCTCTTTCTGCAGTAGCTCATGTGACTCCAAATATTCCAAAAGATCATGAAAGCTTGGGTGCTCGTGTCCTAGTAATTTGCATGGCATTTGTGATGGCGATTCTCACATTCTTCCACAGAGTAACATCCTGTGTTATGACCAAGCAGCTTCCACCGCCTGCAAGCCAATCGCAAATTGAAGGAAATGCTGCTACAGAGGAAGCTGATCTCCTCAATTTAGTGCTGAAGAAATTAACTGAACTTGAGGAGAAAATTGGAGCACTCCAGTCAAAACCATGTGAGATGCCTTATGAGAAAGAGGAACTGCTTAACGCAGCTGTCTGCCGTGTAGACGCCCTTGAAGCTGAGCTCATAGCCACTAAAAAGGTAATTGACTACCATGTTCAACAACTACAAATCCACAAAAACTAGAATCTGAGACGTTTTTGTTCTCCGTTCATGTTTGGAGCAGGCACTTTATGAAGCACTGATGAGGCAAGAAGAACTGCTCGCTTACATTGACCGTCAAGAGGTAGCTCAGTACCAGGTTCGGTTTTTTCCTTCTAACCTCATCTTCAATATTGTGTGTTTCCAAAATTGAGTTCTTGAATCTCATCGTCAATATTGTGTGTTTCCAGAAGAAGAAGATGAGGAAGCACATGTTCTGTTTCTAGAAGAAGAATAAGAAGAAGCATCTCTGCTTTCTTTCTTTCATTCTCTCTCTCTCTCTCTCTCTTGGAGCCCTTCTTAGGTTTCTGCTTATCAAGAAGAGGAACAGAACTAGTAACAATCGAAACAAAACAACTCTCATCTCATTTTATGAATTATTAGTTCAGAAAGAGAGAGAGAGTTTTCGAATATGATAATAACGACGGTGAAAGATGGTTCTTTTTAAGTTTATATTTAACAAAACGATATTACAAAAGGAAAGAAGAAATAGTCCTCAAATACAGACAAAACAAGACTTCGTCTTTACATCTTATATTTTATTGTCTAGGATTCTTAGAGGTGGAGGCCGAAGTAACTTTCATTCTTAAGCAGTCTTTCAGAAAAATAAGAACTGAAAAGCGAAAAAAGTAAATATTATTTTCAAGTAGTTTCGAATAAAAATATAAGCAATAAAAGTATTTAATCTACTTCTTACCTTCCTCTTCTTCTTCTTTTTCTTCTCAATGTAAGCCATTATCTCATGTTGCCTCGTCATTGTCTCGTCCAGTGCCTAATTTTTTTAGAGTAAAAACAGAGCAAGTCAGGGAGAGGAGAGGGTAGAGAGAGAGAGAGAGATAGCGAGAGAGAGCGATAGAGAGTGGTTGACCTTTTTGGTTTCAGACAACTGACGCTCGAGGTGGTCAACACGGCAAAGTGCAGCGTCTAGAATCTTCTCCCTCTCCAGAGAAACCGCAGCCTGAGCATCCATGGAGTTGCATTTCTCTTCCAGATCTGTCATCTTCTTCAACATTGCCATATACTCTTGCCTCGACATAACTGTCACTCCATCTGGGTACACGTAACTGCCTTCGCGGTTATAAACATGAGCCTCGGTGAGCTTCCTTGGCACGTTCTTGGTTAGCCTCATCACGCTTACTATCCCCATGAACAATGCCATCACGCTGCCGTATATATACCCTTTCCTCTCCAACGGATTCACAGCCGAGTACATATCTGAATTGAGAATTGAGATTTTCACGAGTTAAGAAACTTTATACCGTTTGAGCTCACGAGAATACTAACCTTTACGCTCGTCAGAGTTGTTGTTGGCCGTGTGAAGCTTTGTAGGCCAAGAAGCAGCATCCACAGTCTTGTCGATGAACTTCTTCTCCTTCTCCATAGCAGTTTGGTTGTAAGCCTCTTCTGGTTCGAATGGTTCGCAATTCTTTTTGAGTTGTTTAAACCAATTCGAGAAAGAAAAACCGCATTAGAATTTACAAAAATGACAAAAATAAAATACATTTTTCAGAAGACTTTTTCCAAGATCATTGCCTTTGTGCTTTTTACCCTTGTTTCGTTCTTATACTTTGCGCTCGTCTTTTCCTCAATCCCTGACAAGCTCCTCCGCAGGCATCTACCTTCACCGTTCTGAACCAACTGTGTACATATACAATTTACATACGAATCAGAAGTTGTATCATAAATTTAGACCAAACAGTTTATCTCTTTTTTTTCATAAAGGTTTTCTGAAATTTCCTTGAAGATCTCAGCGTCGTTCCATGGACCTTTATCTGAACGCATACATCCGCCTTTATCTGCGCAGGTACACTTACCACCCAAGAACTCAGGCAGTTCACTAAACAGACAATAAAGAGAGAGTTTTGGATAACATGTTTGAAGATAAAGCAACAGTTTCAAGGTCACTTCAAAAGAGTTATGAAGTTCTTACTTGGCGTCAATGATTTCTAGCAGTTTGTTTTGGTATTTGTTGCCTAGAACCTGCCATTAATGAACACAAAGAGTGTCTTTTTACTAACAAATCGAGACGCAGATGAAGAAAAACAATGTAGAGTTTGGATCTTTTAAGTGAAAACGAAAGCTTTACATGAATCTTGGCTGTAGTCTTTGGGTCCAGGAAAGATTTCACAGTGCTCCATACGAGCCTAAACCCATAACCAGCGTTGATGATGAACATACGATTCAGCGTCTACATTTAAACACAGTCAAGGATCTGTGTCAAAACCATTATTAATTCAAAGAAGAGGAAAAGCATAAAACTAAACCTCAGGGTAGTTATCGTTGTCGATTTTCTGAATACTCTGAAGAAGATCTTTTGCTGCTTTGTTGAAGTTATTAAGCCCCTGCAAACGAAAAAATAAAAACACACACGTACACACAAAGATCAAATCATCCAAGATACAACCTTACAGAGATCTATACTAGAGGGAAATCTCTAGAGCTTATTTGAGCACATACCACGCCTTGAACATCCAAGATCGTTGTGCTCTGATCAATGTGTCTTTTCGCAGCGATGGAACAAGCAGGGAATTTGATATTAAACGTCTTCTCGAACTCTTTCACATGGTACTTCACGTACCTATCGATTGTGGTCACCTTCATCAGCTTTGTGGCATCGACTTGGCCTAGCCTCTCGATATAGATAGGTCTTCCTTCCTTGTCAACACCATGATATCCTTGTGGATAGTACTTAACCACTTCATCCAGTTCTTTGAAATCAAAATCCTTGAAGAAGAAAGAGAGAGAGAGAGATGCTTTAAATAAAAGGAGAATCGAGAAAACTGAATGAAAGAGAGCCTTTAATTGTCACCTCCATGATTGTGTCTGCGCTATATTCTTTCCTCCAGTTGAGCATATCTGCCCACATTTGCTTGGCCTTTTCGATATCAAACTTTCTTGCCCTCAAGAACCTAATATATTTCGATTAATCAGAGCAATGGAGAAGAATAAAAAACAAAAAGAAAAGAGAGAGGAAGGACCTAAGCATCATATGATGATCATCGTGTTTAGAGGGAAGTAATTCGTCTAAGATCAGTGCTTGACGGAAAGCATCGACTGCTTGCAACTCTTCTGTATCAATTTCATCAACAATCGAGACACACGTCACACGGCTATGCCTTCGACCTTTCTTGGTCATGGAGTGCTTAAATTTGTTAGTCGCATTTATTGCCTTCTTCTTCAGAGAGCAAAGCTTTGTTAATCTCTTGTCATCTTCTAAGATCTCAACGTCTGCAAGATTCTTACTGTTCTTAGAAAAAGAATCCGGATTTCAGACAGAAAATATTGACAATTATATCCGCTTACCTAGCTTATTATGCCGATCAATATGAGCAGTCATTGTATCCGCCATTACTTTAGTTCCTATTGAATAAAAAAGAAATACAATAAAACTCTGTTTCCGTTTCCTTGGCTAACAATCAATCGATGAAAATAAAAAGAATCAGACATGAAACTCATTTAGACAATTCATCGAACATATTACTTTCATCCAACATTACGAGAAACAATGTTCTTAAGCTTATAAGAATTAACAATCACAAACACCCATAAATCCCACATCTTGTGTGACTAGAAACTGAGAGTCAAAAATCTATTGGAACATTCAATTCAACAAGCGTGAGGTTCAAAGGGTTTAGGTAAGAAAGAAAACCTGATTGAAATTCTTCTGGGATATTTTTTTTACCTGTATAAAAATTGAGGGGAGAAGAAGAAAGAGAGATCTATATAACTCTCTCTCTCTAACCCAAATTAAGAACGGCTCCAAATTTAAAACGCCAAAATCTCAGAGAATAAATATCGAAAGAGAGAGAAAGAACATTGTGAAGGTTTTACCTTTATTGAATTCTTATATACAATTTAGCGTTTTCTTTCTCGTAATCTAAATCGAGGACACAGAGTGAGGGAGAGAGAGAGAAGAGAATCCATTTTTGTAAGTAATAATCTGGAAAAAAAAAGTAATAGTAATTACAAATTTTCTAAATCTGTTCTAATATGCCAATCGAGCAATCTATATTTTGTTTCTTAGAATTGTATAATTTGAGGAAAAAACCCACTGGGCCATAAATGGTTTCACTTTAAATCTAAAAATAATTATATGTTTCCATCTGAAGGAAATAACTATTTTTCCAATGTTTTTCCGAAACATATAAATGTAAGATATCACCATGGATTCTTTTCTTTTTGTATTATTAGCCAACAAATATTCTTCTTAAGTATTTTTCTAGGGTTTTCGTAAATTCTTACCATAATCTTGTGAATATAAATTAGCATGGATCTTTTGAATCATAAACGGGTCAATATTCTTCCAACATTAATAGTTGAAGATCACAGAACCATAAATGAAAATTTTAATATTTTTATATAATTGTCAAATTTTATACACAGAAAAAAATATATATATATTCAGATTACCAACGACACTATTTTACTACACAAAATGTGGCTGTCTATGGTTTTTCTACATAAACTTTGGACATCTCTATTATACTACATGAACTAACAATGTACACCTTAATTTTACATGAACTATTGACATGTCTTCACAATTCTCCAAATCGCTATTTTTTGGATAAATCGCGATCAATTGTGTTTACTCAATTGGTTAAAAAGGGAGTAAACTCGCCAATCACAATTACTCAATGGGTCGGTTTTGGGTTATATGGTAAATATAATTAATTTCAATTGATCGCGATTTATTCAAAAGATAACGATTTGTGGAATTGTGAAGACATGTCAATAGTTCGTATAAAATTAAGGTGTGCGTTGTTAGTTTATGTGGTGTAATATAGAGATCCGAAGTTTAGGTGGAAAAACCGTGGACAACTATAGCCTATGTAGTAAAATAGTGTCGTTCCCTAAATTAGTTCTATTTCAGTATTTCACTAATCACTACAGAGCGCTCTGTTTCTGTTTTTCTTCTCGGAAGTGCTCTGTTTTGCCCTCTTCTCAGTTATGTTCTGTTTTCAGACAAATTTCATACACTTGTTTCTTAAACTAAACCAACATAATTGAAAAAGGGCCTCTAATCACAAAAATTTTGTACATTATCCCTTAAACTAAACCCAAAGGTTTACTCTCTCTATGTATAACAAAGGCTACACCATCTTGTTAAAACAAGGAAACTCGAAGAACAAGAATAAATAAACGACCATGGAGACGCACCAAATGTAATTTACGCCACGCAAATAAGTTTTATAGTTGAAGTGAATATATCTGTTTTACAAACGTAACATGACATTAATCAGCTTTGTGGAGGTAATCTTCAAACTCTTTAACCTGAGTTAGTTCTTTCTACTATCCTCCAGCGTTTTCTCCAAACGTAATGACTTCTTCTCTATTCGACCGTATCACTCTCTGTCTCTTACTCCTTTTTCAGTCTCAGTCTACTCAAATTCTTTCTCTCAAAGCCCTAACTTGTCAAAAGGTTTCACGATCATCGCTTTCTCCATAGTTTTTACTTCCTTCAAACTGTATCGAATGTATCATAATTACAGGAAACGCATGAATAGTTATAAGAAACGTATAGAATAGTTATAGACAATTGGAATATCTTAATTACCGAAGACGTACGGATAGTTCGTTGATCGGGAAATTTTCTTATCGAGTATGGAGTAGAGTCAATGAGATCCAAAACGAGCATTGAGATGAGGTTAGTTAGACCTAAACTGAATTGAACAATTACAATGTTCTATCTTCGATCTCTGATCTCTGATCTCATCTTTTAGCATGAATTTATATAAATTGATATGGGTTCAATTTTGTTAAGATCCGATCAGATTCAAATGTACCCGCTTTATGTATTTTCATTTTGGGATGAAAACGGGTTAGGACAAGTAATATGTCTACTATTCAAAATTTGTTGTCTTAACTACTGGATGACCAAAACTTCTACAAAAGAATACAACAAAGGAAAACATAAACAATTATTTATGGCAGGGGCTTAGAATAGTTTTACTCTTTTATATTTAACAAACACTTAAATTTATACGTGAATGCTATTTTTCATAAACTGTTGCCTTTTTTTTGCTTCTTTTTGTATCTGAATTACACAAAACTAATCATCGTTTTGATTCCTCCTCTGTCTCGCAATGAAAGACTCGATCTTGTATCGGAGTTCATCGTTGGAATCAAACCTTTCAGAAGACGCATCCGTCTCCGATCGTCTTAATTTTCCACAACGTATCTTCTCCAAACCCTCCAGATTCTCCGATCGGCTTCTCTGGTAACTCTTACTTTGCATATTCTCAGTTAAATTATGTTCCTCTTTATTCTTCGCAGATATCTCTTGATGCTCAGCTGTCCTATGTTTCTCTCTCTTCACTGAAATGCTCTGTTTTGTAGTAAGCTTCTCAGGTTTGCTCTGTTTCTCTTTCTTCATACAAATGCTCTGTTCGGTCTTCTTCTCAGCTACAATCTGTTTCCCCGTCTGATCGAAAATACGTTGCAATGCTATGTTCTTAGCTATGCTCTGTGTCTCTTTCTCCGCCTCACTCTGTTTTGCTCTGGCTTCTGTTATGCCCTGGTTAGCCTCATTCCCTGCTTCACTCTGTTTTCCTCTGTTTCTCATCTCGGCTCTCCGATTGTCATATCTCCTTGAGCTCTCCCGAACAAAATCCTCGTAAAGATTGTTGCTTTTGCAATTCGTACCAGCTTCTTGATTGAAAAGAAGACCAGATTTGGCGATAAGAGCGATTACTATTGCGTTTCCTACAACAAACGCAAGATTACGGTTTGCGAGAATAACCGAAGCGACACCAGAATCTTCAAACGTGGTAACGAGCTGATAGCAGAGCTTAGCTACTGTGACCGAAACCACAATTATCTCGATCGCCCGGAAGAATAGATCCAAGATTATATGAACACGAGACTTTTTGGCAAGTCTTTTTATCTTTCTTGATTTAGTTTTCTGAGTAGTAAGAGAATCCATTGGTGAGGAGAGAAACCGAAGAAAAAAAATCCTAAAACAGAGGACTAGAAGTTTTCTTCTTTGGATCTCTATGAGAAGAAGAGACCGATTCTGTTCTCAGTTTAAATTCATGAAAAGAAATTGAGAATCTAAACAGAGGAGATTATGGTTTTCTCTTTGTTCACTTCTTTTTTTCTTTTACTTTGTTTCTTTAGAGAATTTAGCTTTGATCAACGTGAACATTTTATACAAGACCATTCAGTGCGCTTGAGTTGTTTGCCTTCATTTTCTCCACCGATAATAATAATTTAATATAATTAAAGGAGGAAAATATAAAGAAGAAAACAGTAAATTTATGTATTGAAAATAGTAAATTGGCTGGGGCTGAGATTTAGCCGTTTGTTTACTTTAGACCAAATGAGGACTTTATACTACCAAATCAGGATGCTAAATGGTTCGTAGAACTAAATTACAATTCATCCATCATTTCGTGGCGGAAAGAAATCACATTCTTGAAATGCTATAAATGTAGTAGAAATTCAGATTCTCCCGAAGGAAATATTTGAGAAAACTTTTAAAATTTAAGAAATTTATGCGACAATCAGGGCCGGGTATAGGCCCAAGCAAACCCGTACTTACGGTCCTCAATATTAATATAAAAAAATCAGCTCTTATTTCAAAAGTATTTTTATCACAAATGGTAAATAAAAGTAAACTGTTTCATTGAGTTTTTCAATTGTCTAATTTTTTTGTAGTATAAAACGACTCATTTTTTTTGCTTGCGGTCTTGTTAAATTCAAAGTCGACTCTGGCGACAATTAAATAAAACATAATTTACAAAATTTTCCTGTTCATGTTGGTATTTTAAACGTATATTAGTACATATAACATAAATTTAACCTAATATATTAAATAATAAATATATCTATTTTCATTTTCTAATTCTGATTTAATATATATTTAAGAAGTTGAATTGTTTCATATTTATTAAGTTTGATTAATTATAATATATATATATATGAAAATGTGTTTGCTAATCAGAATAATAGTGATTTCTAGTTAAGAGATTAAATCAATAAAAAATAATTAAAACTTTGTTTGATAATGAAAATAATATTAATTAAACCAAAAATGAAAATTTATAAAATAGTAATTGTAGACACAAGATTTTATGAAACTAATCATTTTTACAATATTTTGAGATTTCTTTTAACATTTAGTATTTTAGTTGAAAAAATGGGAAACTACTGTATCAGTACGACAAAGGTGTCGAATGTTAACTTTATTTGTCGCAACAAATATAATAACTGAAATAAAATACTATTGATTATGGAAAGTATGCAACTCCTAAAAGATATTGTTAGCTAAAGAGCCCTGTCTTGTATCGATAATTATAATTTATTCTGTTTATTTGGGTTGTTATATGATTAAAGTTGTGTTTCATGGTCATGAAAGTAAAAGATATCACTGACATTAATTTAAAACCATGCATATAGTTGATCAATACGATCACTAGTAATAATTAACGTAAATGCTGAAATTCATGTTTTCTTATAAACATGTAATTTCATACTAAAAATACATTTATTAATACCGGTGATATTCAATAATTTATATCGTTTCATACATTAAAATAAATATAAAGTTTGTCAGTAATTATGTCCTAATAGGCTTAAAAAGAAGAAGAAATTCTTTTACCAAAGGAAAAAAGAAGAAGAAATTATTTAAGTATTTTAAATTTTCGTTCAGCAGAAAATAATCGCTTAATATAAAGGGGATTCTCGTATTATTTCTGATTGAAAAATAAAAGCAGCATCGCATTATATAAGTGACTTTGTCCAATTGTAAGTGATT
Source organism: Pugionium dolabratum (assembly GCA_018901945.1). NCBI lineage: Eukaryota > Viridiplantae > Streptophyta > Magnoliopsida > Brassicales > Brassicaceae > Pugionium > Pugionium dolabratum. The sequence goes on along the minus strand of JAEVFF010001941.1, from coordinate 12,076 downwards.
TACCCGTCGACCCTAAAGTGGCTGCAATGTTATTCACATGTCCATGGTTTGTCTCATTTAATTACTTACTAGATATATACGTACCATATGCGTTGAGAAAAATATTAACAAATTATATTTTATTAGTAAATATAAATTAAATATTTATATAATTTTAATTTTTATTTAAAATTACTTTTAACATTAATTTTTGTATATATAAATTAAAAAAGAAAATAATTATTTTTTATGAATTTAATAATATTTTTTGTTAGTTTAATAAAATATATTAATTCTCTAACAAATTAATAACAATGACATATATTGTAATTATTCTAATAAGTTAGGTTTATTTATATATTTATTTAAAATTTACTGTAATGATAATACATTAACATAATATTTCTCTTAATAACACATTAAAGTAAAGTTATTTTTTAAAATGTTTTCAAATAATATATTAAGAATTATGATAGTAACTTAAATCTATTTATATTTATTTGAAATTATTTATAAATTAACGTATAAAAAATTTAAAGAAATAAAAATTATTGTTTTTGCAAATGTAACAATATTTTTTGTTTAGTTGAATAAAATATATTTATTCTCTAACCAAATTAATATTAATGGCATGTATTGTAATTATTTTATTAACTTAAACTCTTTTATATATTTAATCTGAAACTCGCTGTGGTGTTGACAACTCATCATTATATTTTTTTTATTAACATGTCAGAATAAGATTACTTTGTTAAAAAAATTTCTCAAATAATAATTAGGGATAATAAATCAATATGTGACAATCATGTAATTTTCTATTAGTTGTTTGAGATTTTTACACGTATTAAAAATAATTTAAATTTTTGCTCTATTTCTTAATGATATAGTATATCATATTTTTTATTTGTTAATAATAATTTAAAATGAAATAAATAGTTTTTCAGAATTTTATTTTGAAATTATAAAACAACACTCAAATGATAAAAATAATTTTTAGACAATAGTTCATATAGAATAGAAAGAGTATAGTATAAGATGTATAAATCTACAAAAAAATAATCATGTATTTATAATTTATATAACTTGATTGCAAAAACAAATCGGACTTGAATGATTAGTGCAATGCCCACCTTTGCTGAAACAAATTATAATGTAATGTAAAGTCATGTTTGTTAAAGTTTTTTGTGGGTTATAATTATATATATATATAATACAATATAATGAAATGTTTAAACAATGGACTACCTCATATATATATATATATATATATTAATATAATATTTTATTAATTTAGCGGTATATTAATTAATATAAAAACTAATCAAAGATTTAAGAAATTATTTTGTTTGGTGATATTTGAATTTCTCGAATATTAATATATAAAACTATTGTATTGTCTATAAGTATATTTCACTATATTTAAATAAAGGCATTACAATTACTTCTTCACTAAGAGATGGAGAAATGGCTTGTAGGTCAACAACTCTTTGTTGTTTCTTTAATGTAATTGTCCTTTTCTAACCAAAAGCATATATATGAGAGGTGTTCTCATGATTTCAAAATTAAAAATTTTCATTATTGGATACACTTTGACAAAAGCTTCATTTTCTTTTTTGAAAAGTTAATATGCTGTTGACAGAAAAAAAAGTTGATATAGAAATTCATTATTGGTGTGTCTTGATTATTCATACCAGCCACAAGTGAAACGTGCCTTCATATTTTTGATAGGATCTTTCGTAACTTTCCCTATTAATGCTGGTATAACACAGGAATGAAAAAACAAAATTGATCACATATTTCGCCCAATTATCTACAAATTGATCATAATTATTTGGCACAAGCAAGCGTGTAGACTTCTAATTACACCAACGTTTAGACATATTTACATGCGCTTTGTTATTAAAAATTTGTTCAATGTATTTGATATTAACAATAATTAATCCCATTATGAAATCGAAAACCAGAAAGTTAGTAGTGTTAATCTCTTACTCGTGTGGACGTTTGCAATGATGTTTTTTTTTATTTTTTTAGTTATATTGTGATTAAATCGCTTGAAACTTTTTAAAAAATAGAAGACATGCAATTTAGAAAAAACATGTAAAAATTTCTACTATTTATGTAATATAGTCTGCATATCTAAATCACAAATCATATAGAAATTATATCATTCAATTTTTTTTTGTTCCAAACAATCAATATATTTACAAATAAAAATTTATATTATATCATTTATTTGTAATATTAAATTTGAATAACTAATAATTATTTTTAGTATGACTACTCTATATATAAGTAGATTCTATAATATAACAAAATTAATTAAAACTACTAATTTTATTAATTTAATTTAAAACATGTTTCAAATATTTTACTAAAAAATTTATAAATTTATTTTTGATTAACGTATCGTAAAAATAACGATAAAATAATACAATATTATTTGAATAATATATAATAATAGTAATATTATTTTTTATTATATATATAATATTTTAAAATAAAATATATTTATAATTTTTTCATTCAAATAATAAAAAAATTTAAAATATTAATTTTAATCACAGATATTCTAGTTTATACATAATAAGAGCTGACTATATTTCTGAACTTAGGTAATATGAATTGTATTTCGATTTTCGTTTTCCCTATTAAAAACGGTATAAATACATGCAACATTCCCACACGCCGCTTAATTACCGTCATTATAGTTTTATTGACATAATATAAAAACATCTAAATTGAAAAAACATCCGACCTGCCGGAATCGAACCAGCGACCTAAAGATTACAGCATCAACTACAGTCTTCCGCTCTACCAACTGAGCTAAGGTCGGATTGATAATTTACCTATTGATATTATTTATAATGTTTAGACATAAAGTTTCGGGCCTACCTAAATACAGAATCTAATTCAGAAAAAGAAATTGAATTGGCAATAACAAGTAGATATATGGGCTTTTCTTTAATAGCAGCCCGTATACATTAAGCTGAACCATCGGAAACCCTAAAGATTATAAGAGCAAAACCTAATTCGTTTTCGCCTTTGCACTCCTCAACTTTCGTTACATCTACTCAGCCGTTAGCTCCTCCGTCTCCGTCGAAATCAACATGGTATCTCTGTTTTTCTTCTCTTTTAGTATATTTATGTTTCTGCTTTATCTGTCTTCTAAATCGTTATTTTCGTTTGTAATTGCAGGCGCCGAAGAAGGACAAAGTTCCGCCGCCGTCATCGAAGCCGGCCAAATCCGGAGGTGGAAAGCAAAAGAAGAAGGTTCGTTTAACTTTACTCATGTTTCCCTTCTTTTCCGATCACCTCTCACGAGATTTTGATTTGTAATACAAACATAATTTAGTTCCACTGGAATGAGGTCTGATTTATATTTTCCATATCCTAATACATAGTGATTTAGGCTACATTGTTTAACCGTCGGAAATTGTGATGTTTAAGTGAAGCTATCAACATTGATGATTCCAATCGGATTTTTCATGGTAGCTACATTTGCTTAGTTGTTTGTTGTTTTGAAATGAAACAGAAGTGGAGCAAGGGAAAGCAAAAGGAGAAGGTGAACAACATGGTGTTATTTGACCAGGCTACTTATGACAAGCTTCTCACTGAAGCTCCCAAATTTAAGCTCATCACCCCTTCCATTCTATCTGACCGTATGAGGGTATGTATGCTTGTTGTTTCTCCAACTTAGTGATTTCATTTCACAAAATCGTACTTCTATTCCCTGCTAGTTATTTAGTGTTACATTTATTAAGTATCAGGAATCCGTTAGTTTGAGTGTCTTCAGAATGAAGTAGTGAACAGTGCTGGGTGTTTGTAGTAGGGTATGATTTTACCGAAAGAGGAACTCTATAATACTGGAACCTATACGCATGTGTTTGATATTTGCATCTACGTTGTTCCAAACAATGTAGCACTTCTAAGTTGTCAACCTCAAACATACGTTGTACCTCTTTTTCTCCTTGTTTGGTTTTGTCTTACCAAATAAAAAACGTTGTGAAAATACAGATAAACGGGTCTCTAGCAAGGAGGGCGATTAGGGAGCTAATGGCGAAAGGTTTGATCAGGATGGTTGCTTCTCACTCGAGCCAGCAGATCTACACTCGTGCCACCAACACCTAATATGTTTGGTTCCTTATCCACTATCGAGCGTGGGCTTGTTTTGTTTTACTTACCTCTTGGTTGTTTCTTCAGGACCTAGTTAGGACCTTGCTTTTTTTTTAATTCCGTTTCTGAGAGCTACAACTATTAAAAAAGGCTTTTTTGTTCATTCAATTTGACGTTTCCGCAAGATTTGCTAGTATTCGGCAATGGATCAACCTATATTTAAGCCATTCTTCGTTATTGGGGATTCGAATTTATAACATATTGTTACCCTAATTAGAATTGATTTTTTCTTTCTTAACATCATTTGTTTGGCGATGGGAGAATGATATAAGATTTTTGGTTGTATATTTACTTTTTAATTTAATATCGAAATGGATTCGAATAGGGCGTTTGCAACGTATAATAACTCTTATATCAATGACAATCGTTGGAAAAAAATGTACGAATATGTGATAGGTAATAATATAAAAGGAAACTCCTGCAACCCACGTGACAAGTTTCAGTGTCCCTTAGGAGTTGATTAAAGATACAATTCTTTATTATCTTTTGTCTTGACACCAAAGAGTTTTAGTGTTTAAAATTTTGCTAATTGGACTTGCCGTTAGTATCAAATAATTGTCCGACACATAGCCATTGTCCATGCGTAATGGGTCCTTCTATCTCGTCTTCTCCCCCGTTTATCAAATGGGTCCATTTCTTTCGAACAATTGTTAATTATCGGACAGAATTTGAGATATGTATATCGTGGACTAATTCTATGTATATGAAACTTTCCCCGAGACACATTTATTGCACTATCTCTGTAACTTAGCCATTGGATTTTTCTTTGTAACTCACCGTGAAATTAATATATTAGGCATGTTCGTTTCGTAGCCGCAGGTTCCTGCGGCTGCGTCATGCGGTCAAACTTTGTTCGTTTGACTGCCGCAGGTTCCTGCGGTCAAACGCTGCGGTCGACCGCAGAAAGTTGCGATCAAAATTTTTAATCGCTGCGAAATTATAGCGTTTGCGATCAAACAATTGCGATATAACCTGCGGCGACAACCTACGGCGATCAAACGAACAACAATATTGCTGCGTCTAACCGCAGCGTCTGACCGCAGATCGCTGCCGTAGCGTCTGACCACAGATCGCTGCCGCAGCGTCTGCGGCAGACAAACGAACTGCGTTATTAGCACCAAAAAGTTTGTCAAGCCATAAGCGCTATTAGCACCAAAAAGTTTGTCAAGCCATACTCAAAATATTATGCTTTCGTGTTTATTAAAGGTATAGTCTCAAAACATTTATATGTTACTATTCCGATTATGACTTTTTGGCGTTTGATTACAATAAAATTCTTTTTTATTTCCAATATCTAGCTTCGAGGCAATTTGTATTAGCCTGTGTAACAGCGTGTACGGGCTATATAGCACACCTCTATGCTTGGCCAATTAGATTAAGATGTCCACATACAAGCAGCCAAAGCTACCATTGAGCGACACGTTTCCCTTATGATTCCCGTAGCAAGAGTATGGGAGAAACCAGAGTCGTCCATTTTGGCTCAGTGACGTTCATTGCCAGACAGAGACAGAGACACCTTTGCCTTGTTGGGTAAAAACTTCACATGATTTTATGAAAGTTGTTACGAGATTAATAAAATTTGTAAAGTAGTTTACGAAAATTTATGAAGTTTTATAAACTCATTTATAAATACGTTTATAAGACTTTGTAACTTTTCTAAAACTTATCAGAGTTTTTAAACTTGTTTGTATTTTTATAAGATTGATCATAATCATACATAAAAATTACAAAAATCATCATACATTATTGGAAGTTACTTCATACAGCATCATAAAGAATATAATCAAATGAGAAATCCAAAAAGGGAAAGCTCACAAAATGCGATCGCACAAACTGAGGAAAAAATGAATTAAATAAAGTTAATTCCATCATTTGCCTATTTTAATAGAGGTATTTGTGACAATGGTAGATTTGAAAGTGATGTTACAAAAGTGGTCTTATTGAAATTCTCCACCTATGTTTAGCTATTTTCATTGTTTAATATAATTATTTGTAAATTTTTAAAAGTATTAATTAAGAATATTTAAGTCGTTGAATCATGAAAAAAAATTATATAATACTTAGGGCAAATATCTAAAATAGCACATTTCTAAGTTTTTGTTCCAAAAATAGCATCATTAGTTTAAATTTCCAATAATAGCACAAATCTAAGATTAAAATGCACTAAACCTATATTTTAATAGAAAAAAATTAAACCCTAAATTGGAAATAATAAACACAAATACAATACTTTAAGTTTATGTATAATTTATTTAGAATAAATAAGTATTTTCACATAAGCATTTGTGCTATTTTTGGGAATTTAATTTTATGATGCTAGATTTTGAAGAAAAACTTTAAAATGTGCTATTTTAGGGTATTATTCTAATACTTATATATATATATTAAATGCGTGTAAAAGTTTAATATTTTATTTGTACAAAAATGGTTTGTAATATTTCAAAAATAGTATTGTGATCACCGAACCTTATGTTTCCTAATTAATATCTAAACAGTAACGAGGTCTTGAGATTAGCGTTACTAGTTGCCAATGTCAACAAATATCTAACCATTAATCATCACAAGCATATAATGCAGTTCGAAAGCAATTTAGTAATACCTATTAACACCGTAAACAGTGTAGCTCACGTAAAAATACCTCCAATGAGAATAAATCTTTACTATTCACTCCTAGGAAAAAGGATTTTCAGATTGGAATGTATTAATTTCTTAGATATTTGTTGAAATTATTTAATTTCTTAGATAACGAAAATGAATTAAAATTCACACCTTTCTCTAATCCAACAACGACTTTTTTCCAGCGATCCAACAACATCTTAAAGCATAAAATTACAAACAGAAAAGATCATTGAAACTGTAATTTCCTAGTTTGAACAGGAAAGAGAAGATAAAAAAACAGAATAAATAGAGCAGATTTTTGAAGAGAGAAAAGCAATTTAGCTCCACATTGATCACTTCTCTGTCGTTTCTTCGTTCGATTTCAAACGCGAGATCACATTATTCAAAACCAGAGAATACGAATAAGGACTTTACTTTCCGGTACCTGTTCGATCTTCTTCTATATATCTGTGTTCATGCTTGTTCCTTTTAACAATCTGGGTGTATCAATCAATTTATGAATTTATTCCTTTAGATTTGGTGTCTTTTGATAGTTTTTTTGTTAGTGGATAATATTCTAGCTCCTGAACATCTATAAAGTTTTCACATTTACAGGATCAATTCTCTAATAGAATGATTTTGCATAGAGTTTCTTCTCCAGAATTGGATCAAATGTCTCTCATAAACGAGCTTCTCAGTTTTTTATCTATCCGTTTGATGTTCTGAATCTTCTAGTGTTTTGTATTCTGATGTTCTATAAACCTATCCGGATTAAGCTATTTATCTTGTTCAAACTCATTCTGATCCAAAAGTTTGTCAGGTTCATGTTTAGAAAATATAATTTTATCATCTCAATTCGCCAAAAGTTTCCTACTTTCACTTTATTGTACCCTAACTTGTTATTAGTCTTTTAATATTAGTGTACTCTTTCACTATATATCTAATTTCACATTATACGATTCTGTTCTTTTTCATTCAGGCAAAAAAGATGGATTCTTGCTGTTATTTTGGCTTTGGGACAAATACTGTCTTGCCTACAGACAGTTCGAAGAATGTAGAGAACAAATTTTGGGGCGAGAAGATCAAAGGAAGCTTCTTTAAACCTTTTGGTTCAGATTCATGTTTCAAGAAGTCCACAACCCAAATGTGGAGGGCCTCGAGACCTGGTGTTGCTTATGCGGTTGCTACTTCAAAGAATGCTAAAGAAGCCTTGGTAAGTTAATGGCCAGATTCATCAATACACTTTACAGCTTGTCTAAGGAATTTTGTCTCAGAGATTACCTTTAAAGTGATTGGTTTTTGTTTTAAGACAATACAACCTTCAATGTTCGAGAGAAGAAAAGCAGATCCAAAAAATGTGGCTGCAATCATTCTGGGAGGAGGCAATGGAGCTAAACTATTTCCACTTACAATGCGAGCAGCAACACCAGCTGTGAGTAATTATCATCAGTTTTTGGGAAGATTATGTTGTTTAAATAAGAAGTCTTCTGTTTTCTGAATCTTCAAACATAATTGTGAAACAATATTTGCAGGTTACTGTGGGTGGATGCTATAGGATGATCGATATACCGATGAGTAATTGCATTAACAGTTGCATTAACAAGGTTTTTGTGTTGACTCAATTTAACTCGGCTTCCCTCAATCGCCATTTGGCTCGTACTTATTTCGGGAATGGCATAAACTTTGGAGATGGTTTCGTTGAGGTATTTTCTAACAATCTGTTTTCTTTACGGCTTCTCGGTTTTTTTTGGATTCGATGAAATAAAAAAAGTACTCTTCATTGAAACAGGTTCTAGCTGCTACACAAACTCCTGGTGAAGCCGGAAAAAAGTGGTTTCAAGGAACAGCAGATGCTGTAAGAAAGTTTCTGTGGGTGTTTGAGGTATAGTTTACTGGTATTTTCAGGCATTAAAGTCTGTTCCTTTGTGATTCTTTGAAATGATCTGAATCTGTTGATTTCCAATATTACAGGATGCTAAGAACAGGAACATTGAGAATATTGTTATCTTGTCTGGAGATCATCTCTATAGAATGAATTATATGGAGTTTGTTCAGGTAATATGATGATCAAATAAATTCCTCTTAATAGTCGTAAACTATTTTGTTTTCTAACTCTAAAAACACTATGCATTGGATAGTACCATGTCGATAGAAACGCGGACATTACTCTTTCATGTGCACCAGTAAGTGAGAGGTTAGTTTCTTTAGCATTATGATGTTCGTATTGTATGATTTTTAACCTTTTTTTACTTGATTCTTCAAACCGCTTTTGTGAATTTTCAGCCGTGCATCAGATTATGGACTAGTGAATATTGATCGAAGCGGACGTGTAGTCCATTTCTCTGAGAAACCAACTGGCATCGATCTGAAATCAATGGTACGGTTTTATCTCCAAAACTTTGATAGCTAATATTATTTTTGACGGTTGTAATGTTAATGCAGCAAACGGATACAACTATGCTTGGACTGTCTCATCAAGAAGCAGCAGAATCTCCATACATTGCATCAATGGGAGTTTATTGTTTCAAAACCGAAGCTCTGCTAAAGCTTCTGACATGGTGTTATCCAAGTTCCAATGACTTTGGATCTGAAATTATGCCTGCAGCTATAAGAGATCACAATGTTCAAGTAAAAGACAACCATACTCTTAAAGTAATTTCATGAGTTCTATTGCAAAACAATTTAACCAAGCGGTCTTCTGTAGGGATACATCTACAGAGACTATTGGGAAGATATCGGAACTATAAAGAGCTTCTACGAAGCTAATCTTGCTCTTGTAGACGAGGTTAGTTTGATTAGTATTCAAACACAACTTTTGATTTTTTTATCTTTGATCCAATCTCCCAACTACTGTTCTTTCGTTCCTTGCAGCATCCCAAGTTTGAGTTCTACGATCAGAATACGCCTTTCTACACTTCTCCTCGGTTCCTACCACCCACCAAAACCGATAAATGCCGTGTAAACATCTTTTAAATCCTCATCTTTGAGTCTTGATTCACTAATTGGTATGATGATCCCTTTGATGATTTTGCAGATTGTAAATTCGATAATCTCACATGGATGCTTCTTGGGAGAATGCAGCGTCCAACGTTCCATCGTTGGTGAAAGGTCACGTCTTGATTATGGTGTTGAGCTTCAGGTGTGAATCCTCAATCGAAAAGGATCGAGCTTTAAGGACGCTGTTGGGTTGAAAAGCTGAATCTGGTTTTTGAATTTTTCTTGCAGGACACTTTAATGTTGGGAGCGGATAGTTACCAAACGGAATCTGAGATTGCGTCTCTGCTCGCAGAAGGCAATATTCCAATTGGCATTGGCCGAGATACAAAGATAAGGTAACAAAACGTGATCTCAATAATCTCGTCTGAGTTGATTCTTAAACTCTGATGTCATATTTTATTACATTGAAGGAAATGCATCATCGACAAAAACGCAAAGATCGGGAAAAATGTGATGATCGTAAATAAAGATGTATGCTTGAATTCATTTTGCGTTTTCTGACTTTTGAGGGATTTCAACATTCTTAACGTTAATGGGTTTTGTGTGTTTGTCTTCAGGATGTTAAAGAAGCTGATAGGCCAGAGGAAGGATTCTACATTCGAGCTGGTATCACTGTGATTGTCGAAAAGGCCACCATCAAAGACGGGACTCTCATATGAACAGAATCATATAAATTACAAGAGTTTCAAGAGACGAGAAGCATATATATAACTTACCTAAAGAATAGCTCGGGTGGTCACCTTTGATTATGCTCTTTCATATCATGACAATTATATAAATAATTAAAGCTATCTATCTTATTTACTTAAGGGGCTAAATTGAGTTTTTGATAAATATTTGGAGTTAAATCGAAGTTATTACTTCTGTCGATAGTTTTGGGTTCAGTCAAATCGGAATAACTAATCTATAATCGGCGAAGGTAACCAAAGAAAAACAATTGAAAACCAAATAAACGAAAACAATTAAAAATCCTTCTCCTTCGTGTGCCATGTGCCTCATACATTTCTTGTTGATATTTCGTATTAGCTTATTGGCACGTCAAAGTACTGCATATATCATCTGTCCTGAGTTTAAATTACTTGTTCGCATCTTCATGTTGTGAAATGCATGTATAGAATGTCGTATTTTTGCTGCCTTATATTGGGATAATGATTCTAAATTCTGGAAACGTGTTTCAGTTTTCCTTTACGCATGACCATGATGTCTAACTGTGGACTAGAAACAGACAGGTAGGTTAATTTGTTGTGGTGATTTTAGCGGACGACCGATTAAATTGAAATTCTGATCCGATTAACGAAACGCTGAGACGTAGTGTTGCCGTCGTGGGAAAGATGTGAATGCGGTCCGTTGATATTGTCCCAATAATTGTGATTACATTTGTATTGGGCTCTCGTTAAGGCCCATTTCGGTTAAAGCCAGCCTTTCAATCTTTTCTACCACTTCACAAGAAGAACCGACTGTACGTATATAAATCGTCGTCTCTTTCCTTTTAGAAGGATGGAGAAAAGAAGAAAACTCTAGAAGCAAGAAGAAGAGAAACATCGTGGAGGTCAGTTTTTATTATTGTTTCATCGCGAAGCTCTTCCTGTTCTTTGCTTCCTTGTGAATGGAAAGTGATGTTTAGTAATTGGCAGAACCATCCCTGCACTATTGTTTGTTTGAGTTTCCAGTTTTATTTTAAATCCTAAAGGTTTTGTTAGGGTTATTTTGTTCCTGTTTGGAATTTGATTGAATACTTGATTCTATATTTTTAATTATTGTAGTAATCTTTGTGGAATTGGTTATTCTTGACGTGCTTTAGCTATGATAGCAACACCCAGCGATCAATTTTCGTTTTGTTCTAGGAACAATATCCGCTCCTTATAGTATGATAGAATGTTGGGCTTATGGCATTGTGAGCGTTATATAAATGAGCAAATTCATTTAGAGACCCTTCTTCTTTTTTAGGATCGATCAGATTCTAAATATGTAAGATTTATGTTTCAGATAATCTCATCAGAGGTCTTTGTCTTGAGATTTATACTTGTTTAATAACTTTCTCATGAGTGATGAAATGTGCGCAACTGTTCCTGGTTTCACTGTGTTTACTTGGATTGGATTTTGTTTATTGTTCCTGTTCAAGCAATATGATATTTTTCTTTTTCTTTTTTTGGCAGGCAGAAATGGAGACCCCAAATAACAAAACTGAAATCCCTCCGAAACCGGCTATGACTTCATGTAGGAAGAAGATGAAGGATGATGCCACTTTCTTTGAGGACGTGAAAGACCACATCGATGAATTCATACATGCCTCAATGGATGAACACAAGACTTGTTTCCAAAAGACCTT
>JAEVFF010001940.1:12079-24354 GCA_018901945.1 Pugionium dolabratum | reverse complement strand
CATTTGGCGCGCCTGCCGGCCCTACGATCAGCCAGGCCGGGCTTAACCTCTGGCCCAACTGCCGGCTACGTGAATGACACAGCCGGCCCAACTGGTGACGCCACCGGCTATGGAATCAATCTGGCCAGCTCTGATGACAACTCAGCCAGCTCCTCGCACAGTCCAGCCGATCCAGCCGATTCCACCACCATTTCTACATCTACACAAGAAGACTCGGATCAGCTATGCTACCAGCTTCAAGGCATGAACCTAGATGAAGTCTCTACACCAGTGGTGCCAACAGCAGCCATGACAAGGAGCAGAACAAGGGCACTCTTCCACAAGTTCAGTTTGTGGGTAGACATGCTCCTAGAAAATCATCGACAAGGAGCATTGGGGCAAGAAAACAAGGAAGAGTCCACAGGCTTCTCAACATTACAAAGGACTCCAGAGACTTGGGCTTTAGTGGCAAAAGTTGTTAGGGCCCAACGATTCATAATCCTACTCCAAGTCGAAGACTAAGGGCTAGGCACGTGCATGTCACAAGGTCAGCCACCTTCCATTTCTTGGCCGATAGGTAAGAATGGTAAGTTTTCAATTATATACTTGCCTTTTCTGTTTTTCAGGATAGGAATTAAAAGTTTTACATTTTTGAGTCAAGAACAATTTAGGTAGTAGTCCTTTTTCGGTTATTTCCTTTTTGTAATTTTTCCTTTTGCACTTTTGTAAGTTTTCCATTTTTCTTTTTGAGTCGACCCTAGAAGGTCAAGCTGCCCAGCATATTAATAAGACTCCTTCAGCATTGTTGTTCGACAACTTTTTGATATTAATAAAGATAGAACTTTCTTCCTACGAATTTTCTCTAAAACTTGTGCGCTTAGAACCCTAGTCGAGACCAGCCCTCCTAGCTTCTAAGTTGTGATTTATCACGAAGTTCATCACCCCTCTTGTGGTTCACTTCACCTCTCCATCCAATACCCACCAGAAAACCCCTATCCAGAAGCCGAAGGTCGAGTTTCTCACCTAATCTTCTCCAACCAAACCGCGAGTGCTACGGCCTTGATTCAAGGCCTGTATCACAAAGCCTCTAAGTAATCCAATGTATCCCAAACTGTGTGATACCATGCATTATGCTTCACTTATAAGCCTTTATTCAAAGAGCACCAATGATCAGTATATAATGATCATTAGCACTGGCCAATCAACTTTACATATCCGCACAAAATCGTCCGTAACATTTGATTTAGAGTTCAGAAAGACACGAATCCAAAACCAATGTTAAGCTACCTATATTTTCTATATTGTGACAAAATTTTACACTGAATTAGTTACGAAAAAGCCTCCAAGTAATCCAATCTATCCCAAACTGCATGATGGCATGCATTATGCTACATTGATAAGCCTTTTCTCTAGGAGAACAAATGATCAATTTAGATTGATCATTTTAACTAGCTGCTCAACTTGACATGTCCGCACTTAATCATTGATTTAGAGCTCAAAATGACATAAGTCTAACGCCAACGTTAACAAGCTCAATTTGCCATATTGTGACAACATTTTAGACTGAAAGAGCTTCAACAAAGGCTCAAAGAAATCCAATTTATCTCACACTGTATGATGCCATGTGTTATGCTTCATTTGTAAGCCTTTACTCAAGGAGTAGCAATGATCAGTTTAGAATGATCATTTTAACTAGCTGATCAACTTGACATGTTCGCTTTTACTATTGATTTAGAGCTCAAAATAACATAAGTCCAACACCCACGTTAACCTAGCTCAATTTTCCATATTGTGACAATATTTGAGTCTAAAAGAGCTACTACAAAGCCTCCAAGTAATCCAATGTATCCCAAACAGCTTGATGTCATGCATTATGCTTCACTTATAAGCCTTTACTCAAAGGGCACCAATGATCAGTTTATAATGATCATTTTAACTGGCCGATCAATTTGATATGTGTGCCGAAAATCGTCCATAACTTTTTATTTAGAGTTCAGAAAGACATAAATCCAACACCCACGTTAAGCTACCTATATTTTCTATATTGTGATAAACTTTTGCACCGAAATAGCTACGAAAAAGCCTCAAAGTAATCCAATATATCCCAAACTGCGTGATGCCATGCATTATGGTACATTTATCAGCCTTTTCTCTAGGAGCACCAATCATCAGTATAGATTGATCATTTTAACTAGATGATCAACTTGACATGTCCGCACTTAATCATGATTGACTATTGATTTAGAGCTCAAAATGACATAAGTTGACTTAGAACTTGACTTGTCCACACTAAAATGGCTTTTACCTTTTATTTAAAGCTCAAGATTATATGAATCCAACACCCATGTTAATCTAGCTCAATTTTCAATATTGGGACAACATTTGAGATTAAAGACCTAGAAAAAGCCTCAAAGTAATGCAATCTATGCATGATGACATGCATAACGCTTCATTTATAAACCTTTACTAGAGGATCACCAATAATGAGCTTAGAATTATAATTTTAACTAGCAGATCTATTTGTAATGTCCGCACTGAATCATCTTTTACATTTTATTCAGAGCTCAAGATGACATTAATATAACGCCAACGTTATGCTAGCTCAATTTTCCATATTGTGAAAACATTTGAGATTGAAAGAGCTAGACAAAGCCTCAAAGTAATGCAATCTATCTCAAACTTCGTGATACCATGAATTATAGTTCATTTATAAGACTTTACTCAAGTAGAACTAATGATCAGTTTATATTGGTCACTTTAACTAGTTCATCAACTTGACATGTCCGCATTAAATTTTATTTAACTTTTGATTAGAGCATAAAATGACATGAGTCCAATGCCCTCGTTAAGCTAGCTCCGTTTTCCATATTGAAGACAATATTTGAGACTAAAAGAGCTACGAAAAATGCTCCTAGTAATCCAATAATTGTGAAACTACGTGATGTCATGCATTATTCTTTATTTATAAGCCTTTACTCAATGAGCACAAATAATCGGTTTAAAATTATCATTTTAACTTGCCGATCAACTTGACATGTCTGCACTAAATCGTCCACAACTTTTAATTTAGAGTTCAAAATGAAATCAATCCAACAACCACGTTATGCTAGCTCAATTCTCAATATTGTGAAAAAATTTAAGATCGAAATAATTATCCAAAGCCTCCAAGTAATCCAATCTATCCCAAACTATGTGATGTCATGCATTATGCTTAATTTATAAGCCTTTACTCAAGGAGCACCAATGATCAGTTTAGAATGATCATTTTAATTAGCTGATCAACTTGATATATCTGCACTAAATCGTCTTTTACTTTTTATTTAGAGCTTAAGATGACATGAATCTAACGCCCACGTTAAGCTAACTCAATTTTCCATATTGTGAAAACATTTGAGATTAAAAGAGCTAGACAAAGCCTCAAAGTATGATATCTATCCAAAAGTGTGTGATGTCATGGATTATATTTCATTTATAAGCCTTTACTAAAGGAGCACTAATGATGAGTTTAGAATGATCAATTTAACTGGCCAATCAACTTGACATGTTCGCACTAAATCGTCTGTAACTTTAACTTAGACTTCAGAATGACACGAATCCAACGCGCACGTTAAGCTAACTCAATTTTCTACATTGAAACAAAATTTAAGACCAAAATGGCTACCAAAAACCTTCAAAATAATGCAATCTATCCAAACCTGCGTGATGCCATGCATTATGCTTCATTTTTAAGCGGTTACTCAAGGAGCACCTATGACCTTTTTAGAGATCATTTTAACTGGACGATCAACTTGACATGTCCGCATTAAATAATCTGTAACTTTTAATTTAGAGTTCAGAATGACACGAATCCAACGGCCACGTTAAACTAACTAAAATTTTTATGTTGTGACAAAATTTAAGACCAAAATATCTACGAAAAAGCCTTCAAGTAATCCGATCTATCCCAAACTATGTGATGCCACGAATTATGTTTTATATATAAGCCTTTACTCAAGGAGCACCAATGATCAGTTTAGAATGATCATTTTAACTAGCTGATAAATTTGACATATCCGCACTAAATAGTCTTTAACTTTTTATATTGATCTCAAGATGACATGAATCCAACTTCCATGTTATGCTAGTTCAATTTTCCATATTGTGAAAACATTTGAGACTGAAAGAGCTAGACAAAGCATCTAAGTAATGCAATCTATCCTGATGTGAGCATGGCCAGCAAGGAACCAAAACTTAAGGAGCAGCTTGAACCAGAGGATGAAGAAGCCACTAAAGATGCTAAGGAGCAGCTAGAACCCATGGATATTGGAGATGAAAGCCTACAAATCTTCAATGGCCCCATTATCCGAACCAGGCAAGCCAAACTTAAGACAACACTTCAGCACCTTCTCAACACCATTTCGGCAAGGTTAGTGTGTGCTAATCCAACCACATTGGTTGTGATTCAAGCCATTTAAACCTCACCAAGAGAGGTGCCTTGGGTTGTACTCTTTTTCCCTGTTCTTAGTTTTTTCCCAATGGGTTTTCTTAGATAGGTTTTTAATGAGGCAAGCCCAAGCTAATTTACCACAGCCTCTTGGTGAATCAAGGCCCATTATATCTAATCATCTACGAAATAAGAGAGGAAGAATCATGTCAAAACATTATTTACTTTTTAGTTTTTGTAATTCCCTAAGTATTTCCTTTAATGGTTTGGTAGAATTTTAGGAGTCATTTTCAATTTCCTAGACTACTATAAGTACTCTCTTGTATTCTTTTTTCTAGATCATCAAACATTTTAATAGCAAATCTCAAGATCTAGAACCGTACAGGAGTACTTTAAGGAGATGGAAACCTTATTGCTTAGGGCTGATGTTCAAGAGGATAGTGAAGCCACTATGGCTAGGTTTATGGGTGGCCTTAATAGGGAAATCATAGATAGGCTAGAGGTTCACCATTATGTAGAAATAGAAGAACTTGTCCATAAGGCTATCAAGTTCGAAAAATAACTTAAGAGGAAAAAACGCTAAACCCGGATTTAGTTCTACTAGGTTTAGTCAATCTAAGGAGGATAAGTCTTACAAAGCCTTTCACTAATCCTAAGGTAGAAGATTCGAAACTGAAGGGAATGGATATGGGTTCTAGCACCAAAACTAGAGAAAATTTTAACTGCAAGGGATTTGGTCACTACTCTAGGGAATGTACCAACAAGAGACCCATAGTTATTTGGGCTAATGGTGAGGTAGAATTAGAGGACGACCATTTGGATGCTGAGTCCTTGGAAGAAAATGTAGACATGCCCCATGCTGGAAAACTCTTAGTCACTAGGAGAACTCTAAACTAACAAACTAGGACAGAAAATAATGAGCAAAGAGAGAACCTATTCCACACTCGCTGCCTAGTTAAGAGTAAGGCATGTAGCTTAGTGATAGATGGAGGTAGTTGTACCAATGTAGCTAGTGAGATTATGGTAGAGAAGTTAGGACTTGAGATTATTAAGAGGTCTAAACGCTGTAAGTTGCAATGGCTTAATGATGAGGGTGAGCTAGAAGTAGAGAACCAGGTCCTAGTTCCTTTGTCCAAAGGCAAATATGAAGGTGATGTTTTGTGTGATGTTTTACCCATGGATGCTTGATGAGGACATCAGGTCGTACATCCAGCCAGGAGACCAGACTGGCCGACCAGGAAGCTTGCCCGAGACAGCAGGACCATCTGGCGCGCCTGCCGGACCAGACAGGACCGCCGGACCCTCGACCTATAGGACCAGACCGGTCAACATTGCCGGCGGAGAGGCCCAAGCTTCCGGCACACTTGGTGGGGACGTGAATGACACTGCCGGTCCCTCTGATGACACCGCCGACTCCGGGATCAACTTGGCCGGTCCTGAAGTCATTCCGGCCAGTACCACGCACAATCCAGCCGGTACAGCCGATCCAGCCGAGTACACGCGCATTTCCACTTCCACACAAGAGGACTCGGACCAAATAAGCTACCAGCTCCAGGACATGCACCTAGAAGAAGTATCTACACCAGTGGTACCTCAAGGAGCAATGACAAGAAGCAGATCAAGGGCACTCTTCCACAAATTCAGTTTATGGGTCGACAAGCTCCTAGAGGAAGAGCAGCTAAGGACAATGGGCCAGAAGAGCAAATTAGAGTCCAAAGGCTTCTCAAAAACACAAGGAACATCAGAGACTTGGGCTTTAGTGGCAAGAGAGGTCAAGGCCCAGAGATTTGTAACCCTACTCCAAATCGAAGACTAGGAGCAAGGCGCGTGCATGCCACAAGGACGGCCACCTTCCATTTCTTGGCCGTGAGGTGAGTTAAGGTAAGTTTACATTCGAATATATGCCTCTTTTTGTTTTGCAGGGTAGGATCTAGTTGCTTTACATTTTTGAGTCAAGAACATTTTAGGAATAGGTCCTTTTTCGGTTATGCACTTTGTATCTTTTCCTTTGTGCACTTTTGTAAACTTTCCTTTTTCTTTATTTGTGTCGACCCTAGAAGGTCAAGCTGTCGAGCATATTAATAAGGCTCCTTCCAGCATTGTAGTTCGACAACCTTTTGCTAATTAATAAAGATCGAATTTTCTTTACAAGTTATTCTCTCAAAGAAGCTTGTGCGCTTAGAACCTAGTTGAGACCAGCCCTCCTAGCTTTAAGTTTGTGATTTATCACGAGGTTCATCACCCCTCGTGTGGTTCACTTCACCCTTCCATCTTTTACCAACCAGAAAAACCCCCATCCAGAAGCCTAAGGTTGAGTTTCTCACCTAATCTTCTACAAACAGCCCACGCGCATACATCCTTGAATCAAGGCTTGTATCATTTTGATATCAGAGCTTAAAGCTCCTAAACCAGGTTGTTTCTATCCTTTTGCTTGTCTTATTTCTAGTTCTTGCATTAGTTTAAGTCGCATTCAAGAAAAATAAAAAAAAAAACAACATCAAACTCCAAACCGAGTGCATCTAGCCTCCTACGTGTATCACTAGGGTTTAGGTTCACTTTTGCATTGTCAATCACGTTTTCCTTTTTGTTTAATTCCTATTTCCATTAATTTTAAGTTAAATTAAAAAGAAAAAGAAAAGAAAAGGAAAAGGAAAGAGAAGAGAATAGGAAAATACCCAAGATATTTCGAATTGGACAGCTAGCACAAGTTGTCTAGGAAGTTTCCTTTTTCTCTTGTAGTCGAATTTCCTTTCCTTAGGATTTTTCCTTTTTGCATTTTTTTCAAACCCCTTATAAAAAGAAAACCCTCCTAATAATTTAGGAGCACCCTAATTGTCTTTTTTCTTTGTAGCACACCATGGGAGAAGAGAATAGAGACGCAGCCGAAGCCATGATGGCCATGTTCACCACACTCCAAACACAACTCGCATCCATAGGCGAGAGGTTGGAGCGCGTGAAAAGACCGGTGAGATTCCAGGCCATAAGGCACGTGAGAGCTGAGCAAGACCGTCCTGAGGGTCCTGAGCACCTTAGGACACGGCACGAACAGGAGGAACCCCAGCCAGAAGGAGATGAGGACACACAACCTCATAACTATCACCATAGGCCGAGAGGACCTCCACAGCAACCAGAGGCAGAAGATGATGGCTTTGAGCCATATGGTCTTCACCAGAGACCCAGAATGCCTCCTAGACGTCATGAGGATGGAGATGAACACACCTACAACCGGGTAATTCATCCTGATGTTAAACTAACTCCTCCAAGTTTTGCAGGGAAAGTAGACCCCGAGGCTTACCTAGATTGGGAGAAGCGAATGGATCATATCTTTGATCACTACAACCAACCAGAACCTAGGAGAGTCTCAATGGCAGTAGCACAACTCACGGACAATGCCCTCATCTGGTGGGATCGTGAGGTATCTGGCAGAAGGAGGAAGAGAATGAGACCCGTAGACTCATGGGTCGACATGAAAGACCTCATGCGACAAAGGTTTGTTCCACCTTACTTTCATAGAGATTTGCAACGTCATTTTCGTGCTCTTAAGCAGGGTACCAGATCAGTAGAGGAGTACTATGAAGAGTTCGAGAAGCTAAGGAACAGATTGGAGCTCAATGATGATGAAGAAGCGTTGATGGCACAATTCTTGGATGGACTCCAAGAAAGGATCAGCTGCAAGGTGGAAAGGCAAATCTATAACGACTTCAAGGACTTGTTCCACCTATCTGTGCAAGCGGAGCAGCACATCAAACGTAAGAGCCAAGACATCCGCAGCAAGCCTAAGACACCTTGGGCACCAAGCAACCTGCCTAAGACCGTAGACAAAGGCAAAAGCGTAGAGATCGAGTCGAGGTTCAAGAGCAAGCCTCCTGAACCCACCCGTGACCAGAGAGAGCCTGGTAAGTCTTCTAACCCTCAAAGATCACGTGACATAACTTGTTTCAAGTGTAGGGGACGTGGACACATCTCAAAGGAGTGCCCAAACAACCGAGTCATGCTGATTACGGAGGCAGGAGAATATGAGTCCCAAGATGAAGAGGAATATGAACCAGAAGGAGAATATGATGACATTGAGTACCCTGATGTGGGGGAAGTGCTGGTCACTAGACGTATCCTCAGTGCAATGGTGGATCCTTCAGAGACCATCCAAAGGGAGAACATCTTCCACAGCCGTTGCCCCATCAAGGGAAAGGTATGTAACCTCATCATAGATGGTGGTTCTTGCACTAACGTTGCTAGTGCGTATATGGTTGATAAGCTAGGTCTAGAGAGGCCACGGCATCCTCGACCATATAGACTGAGATGGCTCGATGACAAAGTGGAGCTCAAGATTCATGAGCAAGTCACTGTGCCATTCAATGTGGGCAAGTATCAAGACCAAGTCGTGTGCGACGTGGTGCCCATGCAAGCCGGCCATCTTCTACTAGGAAGACCATGGCAGTTTGACAAAGAGACCAGGCATGATGGCCGAACCAATCTCTACACCTTCGTGCATGACAAGAGAAAAGTCAGCCTAGCTCCTCTTACACCTGCCCAGGTACACGAGCTACAACTCCAAATGAGTAAGGAAAAGAAACTTATCAAGTCTAATTTTCTTATTCAACCAAGCCATGTTCGGAGAGCTTTAGCCTCGAAGGATTTAATGTTACTAATGGTCTTCAAAGAAATTTTGAGTATAGAACAGGAACAGGTAGAGCTACCTCCTGAAGTAGCAACTCTCCCTAACAAGTTCCAGGATGTGTTCCCAGAGGAGATACCAGCAGGCTTGCCTCCTTTACGTGGCATAGAACACCAGATTGATCTAGTGCCCGGAGCAGCCCTACCCAACCGACCAGCCTACCGGATGAGTCCAGAGGAGTCCAAAGAGCTTGAGAAGCAAGTCAAGGAGCTCCTGGAGAAAGGATATGTTCGAGAGAGTCTCAGTCCATGTGCTGTACCAGTGCTACTAGTGCCCAAGAAGGATGGGACTTGGCGCATGTGCGTGGACTGCCGAGCAATCAACAACATCACATTCAAGTATAGGCATCCAATACCACGACTGGATGACATGCTAGATGAGCTGAGTGGAGCCACGGTCTTCTCCAAGATAGACCTCAAAAGTGGATACCACCAGGTAAGAATGAAGGAAGGTGATAAGTGGAAGACTGCTTTCAAGACAAAGCAAGGGCTCTACGAGTGGACAGTCATGCCATTTGGCTTGACTAATGCCCCAAGCACCTTCATGCGCCTTATGAACAAAGTTCTTAGGGCGTACATCAGTAAGTTTGTAGTGGTTTACTTTGATGACATACTAGTTTATAGTAAGTGCCTACGGGAACACCTCACACATCTTGAGATGGTACTTAAAAACCTTCGACAAGAAGAGCTTTATGCCAATCTCAAGAAGTGCACCTTTTGTACTGATAAGCTTGTCTTTTTAGGTTTTGTTGTGAGTTCACAGGGCCTACAGATTGATGAAGAGAAGATTCGAGCCATACAAGAATGGCCAACACCAGGAAACATCAGCCAAGTGAGGAGCTTCCACGGACTGGCCAGCTTCTATAGGAGATTCGTGCCCAAATTCAGCAGTATTGCCTCACCACTGACGGCAGTAGTGAAGAAGAACGTGGGATTCAGCTGGGGAGAAGCTCAGGAGAAGGCATTCCAGGCCTTGAAGAACAGCCTTACACATGCACCAGTGCTAGTCCTGCCCGACTTCAACAAGACGTTTGAAGTGGAGTGTGATGCCTCTGGAATAGGCATAGGAGCAGTGCTAACCCAAGGAGGGAGACCAGTGGCATACTTCAGTGAGAAGCTAGGTGGTGCCTCACTGAACTACCCCACTTATGACAAGGAGCTCTATGCCCTTGTCCGAGCATTGGAGACTTGGCAGCATTACTTGCTGTCCAAGGAGTTTGTGATCCACACTGATCACGAGACTCTAAAACACCTCAGAGGGCAAACCAATCTCAAGAGGAGACATGCCAGGTGGATGGAGTTCATAGAGACCTTCCCGTACGTCATCAAGTACAAGAAGGGCAAAGACAATGTGGTAGCCGATGCACTATCAAGGAGGTTTGCCTTGATATCCACCATGGAGGCAAAGGTCCTAGGATTCGAGAACATCAAGGACCTATACAAGGATGATCCTGACTTTGCTGAGAGCTACAAGGAGTGTGGCACAGGGAGTCATGGCAAATTTTACATCCATGAGGGATTTTTGTTCCGAGAGAGAAGGCTGTGCACACCACAAGGATCACTATGAGAGCTTATCATCCGAGAAGCTCACGGAGGAGGACTCATGGGCCACTTTGGTGTCGACAAGACTCTAGCAATGGTCAAGGAGCACTTCTACTGGCCACACATCAAAAGGTCAGTAGAAGCCCATTGTGCAAGGTGCATCACTTGCAAAAAGGCGAAGTCCCGAGTACACCCTCACGGGTTGTATCTCCCACTGCCCATACCCACACATCCATGGGTAGACATCTCAGTGGACTTTGTTCTAGGTCTGCCCAAGATCAACCACAAGGATGCAATCTTTGTAGTGGTGGACAGATTCTCCAAGATGGCACACTTCATTCCGTGTGCCAATGTCAATGATGCCATGCAAACAGCCGAGCTGTTTTTCAGGGAGATAGTACGGCTTCATGGAGTGCCAAGGACCATCGTATCAGACAGGGACACCAAGTTCCTCAGCCATTTCTGGAGGACCCTTTGGAGGAAGCTAGGCACGAAGCTACTCTTCTCTACCACCTGCCATCCTCAAACCGATGGCCAAACTGAAGTTGTCAACAGGACACTATCAACCCTTCTCAGGACTACACTAGGGAAGAACCTAAAGACTTGGGTGGAGTGCCTGCCATTCATAGAGTTCGCTTACAACCGAGCCGTGCACTCAGCAACCAAGAAGACACCATTTGAAGTAGTATACGGCTTCAACCCTCTCACCCCATTGGAGCAAACGCCACTACCACCAGCTGAGATGACCAACCTCAACGGAGCATCCAAGGCAGAGTTCATGATACAAGCCTTGATTCAAGGATGTATGCGCGTGGGCTGTTTGTAGAAGATTAGGTGAGAAACTCAACCTTAGGCTTCTGGATAGGGGTTTTCTGGTTGTAAACGATGGAAGGGTGAAGTGAACCACACGAGGGGTGATGAACCTCGTGATAAATCACAAACTTAGAGCTAGGAGGGCTGGTCTCAACTAGGTTCTAGCGCACAAAGATTCTTAGAGAGAAAACTTGTAGGGAAAAAGTTCTACTTTATTAATAATCAAAAAGGTTGTCGAACTACAATGCTGGAAAGAGCCTTATTAATATGCTCGACAGCTTGACCTTCTAGGGTCGACTCAAACAAAGAAAAGGAAAGTTTACAAAAGTGCACAAAAGGAAAGATACAAAAGTGTATAACCAAAAAAAGGACCTATTCCTAAAATGTTTTTGACTCAAAAATGTAAAGCATCTAGATCCTACCCTGCAAAACAGAAAGAGGCATATATTCGAATTGAAACTTACCTTAACTTACCTCACGGCCAAGAAATGGAAGGTGGCCGTCCTTGTGGGATGCACGCGCCTTGCTCCTAGTCTTCGACTTGGAGTAGGGTTAAATATCTTTGGGCCCTGACCTCTCTTGCCACTAAAACCCAAGTCTCTGATGTTCCTTGTGTTGTTGAGAAGCCTTTGGACTCTAATTTGCTCTTCTGGCCCATTGTCCTTAGCTGCTTTTCCTCTAGGAGCTTGTCGACCCATAAGCTGAATTTGTGGAAGAGTGCCCTTGATCTGCTTCTTGTCATTGCTCCTTGAGGTAACACTGGTGTAGATACTTCTTCTATGTGCATGTCCTGGAGCTGGTAGCTCATTTGGTCCGAGTCCTCTTGTGTGGAAGTGGAAATGCG
>JAEVFF010000194.1:575202-589845 GCA_018901945.1 Pugionium dolabratum | reverse complement strand
GCCCATGTTAAGCTAGCTTAATTTTCTATATTGTAATAAAATCTGAGACAGAAGTAGATACTACAAAGCATCCAAGTAATCCAATCTATCCAAAACTCTGTGATGCCATGCATTTTGATTCATTTATAAGCCTATACTCCATAAGCACCAATGACCAGTTTAGAATAATGATATTAACTGGCCGATCAACTTGATATGTCGGTACTAAATCGTGCGTAACTTTTGATATTGAGCTCCGAATGTCACGAATCCAATCCCGCGTCAAAGCTAGCTCAATTTTCTATATTTTTGCAAAATTTGAGACAGATATAGAGACAACAAAACGTCCAAATAATCCAATCTATCCAAACTCCTTGATGCCATGAATTATGTTTAATTTATAAGCCTTTACCTAATGAGCACCAATGATCAGTTTAGAATGATCACTTTAACTGGCTGATCAACTTGACATGTCCGCACTAAATCGTTCATAACTTTTGATTTAGAGCTCAGAATGACACGAATCCTATGCCCACATTAAGCTAGTTTAATTTTCTATATTGTAACAAAATTTGAGATAGAAATAGACATGAGAGAGCGTCCAAGTAATCCAATCTATCCAAAATTGTGTGATGTCATGCATTATGCTTCATTTCTAAGCCTTTACTCAATGAGCACCAATGATCAGTTTAGAATAATTGAAACACCCTTCCCGGATTATCAGTCCGAAGAGGTTGTCCCCTTTCGGATTCACCAAGGAATTCCGAGTCTAAGGTCCATATTTTAGGGTCCTTTATTTAGTCTAAGTCCGAATTCCAGTTATTCTGAGATTCATAAGTTTTAAGAGTCATTTGTTAGAGTCATTGCATAAAAGATCCAGATTTTTATTTAAGTATAAGAATAGGATTCGTTACAACATGATCGTTTTCCCGAAGGCTTACACATTCAAACGATCCTAACTACCCGGACCAATACACCACCCATATACTCAGGCCACCAGCCTTGCGCTCAAGCAAAATCCTTTCCATGATCACCATCTTTTCCTGAAAAAGGACAAAGCCGCATAATTATCCTGGACTAAACCAACATTACTCAATAAGGCTTTAGAAAATGCATGAATGAATGTAACTCATGCAAAACCCGTAAATTCTCTAAGTTTAGCTTAAAATTCGACCAAGACACACTCGGTTCGGTCTTGGACAGATCCGATCGACCAACCGGCCAAGGTAGGAATCACCTGAATCCTTTGGCCAGCCGATACTTGTCCTGAAATACTTGATCCGGTCTATGGGCAGCCCAGGCTGATTATCTGACCGGGAAGGTTTCACCCAATCGCGACCACTCGGCCCAGTTTACCCAACTATCCCCCCTTGGATTCCCTTGCTTGCCGAACCACCGCCAAAAGGGAATCCAAGTATGAAAGGGTAAGGGATTACTCATCTCGACCACGCTTAGCCTTAAATCGCGTACCATCACTATTGGTTTCGCGATCCAAGGTTCACGATCTCTACCTCACTCGTTCTAACACTTATCGAATATTGTCTTAGAAAAATTCTAGGATTTTTCCTCTCCAGCGTGCCTTGTACCGACCCTAAGCCTTATATTTATAGGGCCCGTGGTTGGTTTTCACGAACAGTCACGACTTTTGCTCGACCAATCAACGTTTCTAGTCGAACCGTTGTGCCTGGTCGTGGCACCGGTTCGGCACCAACTGCCCGAGCCAATGCTAGCTGGCCTGTTGGCCCAGCTACCAACCAGCTCGTCCAACTGCCGGCCAGCTCACCCAACTGCCGGCCAGCTCACCCAACTGCCGGCCAGCTCGCCCAGCTGCCGGCCAGCTCTCCCAGCTGCCGGCCAGCTCGCCCAACTGCCGGCCAGCTCGCCCAACTGCCGGCCAGCTCGCCCAACCGATCCTTACTGAGGATCGGGGGTGCTACAAGTCTTCCCCACTTGAAATGGATTTGTCCTCGAATCCAGGCCAGGTATCTAGTTGGTTTCCCACTCCTCGAACCACTTAGGAAATTCGGCCTTCATTTTGTGTTCCGTTTCCCAAGTCACTTCTTCGGTCCCATTGCACTTCCATACTACCTTGACCATCCGAACCACCTTTCTTCTGGTAACTCTTTCCATTCGGTCGATGATCCGAACTGGAATAGCTTCTAAGGTTAGATTTTCCCTTAGTTCAGTAGGTGGTGCAGAAACGACTATGTCGTGGTCTGATAGGCACTTCCTTAGTTGCAACACATGAAAGACGTTATGGAACATGTCCATTTAGGGTGGTGAGTCCAGTTTGTATGCGACTAACCCAACTCTTTCTGTGACTTTAAACGGGCCTAAGTACCTTGGATTCAACTTTCCACTCTTCGAAGTTCGATTCCTTCCCTTAAATGTGATTGTTTTCAAATATACCAAATCACCTACCTCAAACTCCGAATTTCTTCTTCGTTTGTCCGCATAATTTATCTGTCTATCTTGGGCCTCCTTCATTTGGATCCTTAAGAACTTGATCTACTCAGTGGTTTCATCCACAATATCTGGTCCAAGGGTCCTATGCTCCCCAACTTTGGTCCAACACAATGGGGTCCGACAAGGCCGTCCATACAATACTTCATAAGGAGACATTCCGATGCTCGTCTAGAAGATACTGTTGTATGAGAATTCGGCTAAGGGAAAATATTTTTCCCATGATCCACCCCAATCCAAAACACATGCCCGCAACATGTCCTCGAGTGTCTAGATGGTTCGTTCAGATTGCCCATCTATTTGGGGGTGGTAAGCCGTGCTCATGTTCACCCTCGTTCCTAAGGCTGTTTGAAATGCCTTCCAAAAATGGGCCGTGAATCGTGGATCCCAATCAGAGACAATGCTTACCGGAACTCCATGCAATCGGACTATCTCTTCCACATAACGTGCCGCAATTCTTTGTGCCCCATCCATTTTCTGGATAGCCAGGAAGTGTGCCGACTTGGTCAGCCTATCCACGACCACCCAGATAGCATCATGTCGTGCCTTGGTCCTTGGAAACCCACTCACAAAATCCATTGTGATATGGTCCCACTTCCATTCTAGAATGGGTAAGTTTTGCAACAAACCACTCAGGACTTGGTGTTCTGCCTTGACCAGTTGGCAAGTCGGACACATAGCCACCCATTCAGCCACATTTCTTTTCAGTCCTGCCCAATTGTAGTACCGCTTCCAGTCTTGGTACATCTTACTCGCACCCGGGTGAATTGCGAATTTGGACTGATGTGCTTCCCTTAGGATTTCTTCTTTAAATTCTCGTACATTAGGAACACACACTCATCCTCTTATCACAATTGTCCCGTTGTTCGATTTCTCATACTCGGACTGATTGTTCTGGACCGCTTGGTTCAGCAGTTCATCTTTATCTTGGGCTATTCGGATCTTACTCAATACATCTGCCCGATTTGCTGCGTCCATACCTAACGGTTCTGGTTTACTTGATATTGCATTCAAATGCATAATCTTAACCAGTCCGACAAGGGTTTCAGCATCCTTTTCCGCATGAACCTCTGTTCGCCTCCTACTCAAGGCATCCGCCACAAGATTTGCCTTTCCCGGGTGGTAGGCAATATCTGGGTCATAATCAGCCACGGATTCCATCCACCTTCTTTGCCTAAGCTTCAATTCGGGTTGAGTGGAAATGTACTTCAGACTCTTATGGTCGGTAAAAACTTGCACTTTAGCTCCATATAAGTATGACCGCCAAATCTTTAATGCAAAGATTACTGCCGCCATTTCTATGTCGTGAGTGGGATAGTTTCCTTCATGTTTCCGGAATTGCCTTGATGCGCAGGCAATCACCCTACCTTTTTGCATCAGAACAGCACCCAGCCCAGTTTTGGATGCGTCTGTGTATACTGCATAGGGCTCATCCGGTTCAGGCAGTGCCAAGACTGGTGCAGTCGTCAGCATCTCATTCAACCGTTGGAAACATTCCTCGCACTCGTCTGTCCACTCGTACTTAACATCGTTTCCGGTTAGACAGGTCATGGGGTAAGCAATTTTCGTAAACCCATTGACAAACCATCTATAGTATCCGGCCAAACCCAGGAAGCTCCTAATCTCGGTTGCATTCCGATGCCTTGGCCAATCTTTGATAGCCTTAACTTTCTCCGGGTCTACTGACACCCCTTGATCCGACAACATATGCCCCAAGAATCCAATGCTTCTCTGCCAAAAGCTACACTTGCTCAGCTTGGCATAGAGCTCATGCTCCCTTAACCGTTCCATCACCCCCTTTAGATGATTTTGTTGCATTTCATGGCCCCTTGAATAGACGAGGATGTAATTAATGAAAATAATAACGAACTCATCTAAACAATCCCGAAATACACTATTCATCATCTTCATAAAGGCTACCGGTGCATTGGTTAAACCGAATGGCATCACTACAAACTTGTAGTGTCCATATCTAGTCCGGAAGGCTGTCTTCCGAATATTTGATGGCTCAATCGAAATTTGGTGATATCCCTGGGCCAAATCGATCTTTCAGAACCAGGTCGCACCTCTGAGTTGATCCAACAACTCATCAATTCGGGGTAATGGGTACTTGTTTTTTATCGTAACCCGATTCAATCCCCGATAATCGATGCAAAGCCTAAAGCTTCCATCCTTCTTTTTCACAAACAGCACCGGTGCACCCCAAGGTGACTCACTCGGCCTGATGAATCCTTAATCCAACAGTTCTTCCAACTGTTTCTTTAACTCAGCCATCTCGGCTGGAGCGATACGATATGGCGCTTTCGAGATTGGGGCAATCCCTGGTTCCAATTCAATCGTGAATGGATCCGACCTATCAGGCGGTAAACCGGACAAAGCCTGGAACACATTTGCGAATTCATTGACCACTGGGATATCCTTTAACTCCCAACTCTTCTTATTCTCCTCCGTGCTTATCGTGGCTACATAGGCCTCGCACCCCTTCTCTAGCATCCGTTCTGCCTGGATTGCTGAGATTATCAAACTTCCCGAGGTGGGTTGGATCCCTTGGAACTCCAATCTCCCTCCCTCTTTTTCAAACCGAACTCGGCCCCTATGACATTCTAGGGTCGCCTTGTTCATTCCCAGCAAGTCCATACCCAAGATTACCTCGTAATTCTTGAGTTGGATGACTACCAAGTCGGCCGGCAAACTGACATTCCCAATCATAACCGGGATGTTCCGCACAATTCCCAGGGAATTCATTATTTGCCCTCCAGCCGCTTGTACTTTACTCATTCCAGAGATGGGTTCTCCTTGAATCCCACTCTTTTTAAACCATTCCGGGCTTAGAAAGCAATGTGAAGCCCCGGAATCAAACACGACAGTGTGTTTCAACACCGCCCACAACCAAGGTCCCTACACATTCATCTTGAATGCTAAGTACCCTACTGTTTATGCATGCCATGCAATGCTCGATTTTATTTAACAGTTAGGGTTATGTACGTACCAGTGATCGAGCTGTACCTGCCCGTATCGCCCATGTCCCGCGATAGCTCATATACCCGTGGTGTTGCGGCCTGCCTCTTAGCCGCTGGTTCAATTACCCCACGGTAGTCCTTTCGTTCAAGTTGCCTTTCGGCTGTTCCTTTGGGGCAATCCTTCCTGATGTGGCCTGACATACACAGTTGAAACAAGTTCTCGAGTCATCACTCGGCAGTCCTTGCTGTCCGTAATCCATCTTTGGGCAGTTTCGGGTAGCATGTTCCTTGTTACCGCAACGTGCACATGCTCCCATCGCCTTCCAGCATTCCCCACTGCGTGCCTCCTACCACACGTCTTGCATTCCCTAGCTTTTCCTAGGGGTTTGCTGGAATCATCAACCTTATCCCACTTTCTTTTCCGATCACCACCACTTGACTGGCCATAACGATTCGGGACTTTGGATTCCTTCAACCGGTTCTCCTCCTCGATCCCCTCCTCGATCAAGGCAGCCCTTTTCACCAATTCAGTGACTGAACCAAACTTATGCGCCAAGTAGTGGTTACGGATTTCGACCCTTAGTCTACGCATGAACCGGTGCACTTTCCCAAGTTCATCTTCAAGATCTCTTCCCGCATAACCCATTAAGCGGTTAAACTCTTCTTCATATTCCTGGACAGTTCGGTTTCCTTGAACCAGTTCCAGGTATGAACACTCCAATCGGTCCAACACCTCTAGTGGAAAGAATTTCTTATTGAATTCTCCTTCAAACTCTTCGAATTGAATCCTTTCACCCAACTGTTTATCCACGGCAACCGACCAGTTATGCGGATCCCCTTTGATACAAGCCTCGATTTAAGGCTTATATGCGCGTGGGCTGTTTGGAGAAGGTTAGGTGAGAAACTCGACCTTAGACTTCTTGGATTGGGGTTTTTGGGTTGGTATTTGATGGAAGGGTGAAGTGAACCACACGAGGGGTGATGAACCTCGTGATAAATCAAAAACTTAGAGCTAGGAGGGCTGGTCTCAACTAGGTTCTAAGCGCACAAGTCTCTTTTGAGAGAAAGCTTGTAGGAAGAAAGTTCTACTTTATTAATATAAAAAAGGTTGTCGAACTACAATGCTGGAAGGAGCCTTATTAATATGCTCGACAGCTTGACCTTCTAGGGTCGATTCAAACAAAGAAAAGGAAAGTTTACAAAAGTGCACAAAGGAAAAGATACAAAAGTGTATAATCGAAAAAGGACCTATTCCTAAAATGTCTTTGACTCAATAAAAGTAAATATCCTAGATCCTACCCTGCAAAACAGAAAGAGGCATATATTCGAATTGAAACTTACCTTAACTTACCTCATGGCCAAGAAATGGAAGGTGGCCGTCCTTGTGGCATGCACGCGCCCTGCTCCTAGTCTTCGACTTGGAGTAGGGTTAAGAATCTTTGGGCCCTGACCTCTCTTGCCACTAAAGCCCAAGTCTCTGAAGTCCCTTGCATTTTTGAGAAGCCTTTGGACTCTTCTTTGCACTTCTGGCCCATTGTCCTTAGTCGATCTTTCTCTAGGAGCTTTGCGACCCATAAGCTGAACTTGTGGAAGAGTGCTCTTGATCTGCTCCTTGTCATTGCTCCTGGTGGCACTACTGGTGTGGAGACTTCCTCTATATGCATGTCCTGAAGCTGGTAGCTTATCTGGTCCGAGTTTCCTTGTGTAGAAGTTGAAATGCTCATGTACTCGGCTGGATCGGCTGTACCGGCTGGACTGTGCGAGGTACTGGCCAGAAAGCCTTCAGGACCGGCCAAGTTGATCCCAAAGTCGGCAGCATCACCAAGGGGACCGGCGGTGTCATCCACGTCGCCACCAAGTGTGCCGGAAGCTTGGGCCTCTCTGCCGGCAATGCTGATCAGTCTGGTCCTATTGGTCGAGGGTCCGGCGGTACTGCTTGGGCCGGCAAACATGCCAAATGACCCGGCTGTCTCGGGCAAGCTTCTTGGTTGGCCAGTCTGGTCTCCTGGCTGGACATACGACCTGATTTCCTCATCATCCCCTCCCTCTTTAGTAGGTTTTGACCTCAAAACTGGTTCATCTGCATGGAAAGGGGCTAAGTCAGTTATGTTGAACGTGTTGGACACGTTAAACTCACCTTTGAGCTCGATCCGGTAGGCGTTGTTGTTGATCCTCTCCAGCACTCTGAATGGTCCATCTCCTCTTGGTGCTAGCTTGGAACTCCTTAGGTTGGGGAACCTCTCCTGCCGTAGGTGTAGCCACACCCAATCGCCTGGTTGAAAGATCACCTCCTTTCTTTGCTTGTTAGCATGAGTCACGTACTGCCCGGTCCTCTTTTCCAAGTTCCCTGCTACCTTCTGGTGTAACTTCCTTATGAACTATGCCTTGGATGCTCCATTGAGGTTGGGTCCTCTCTGCTGGTGACAGTGGCGTTTGCTCCAATGGGGTGAGAGGGTTGAAGCCGTATACTACTTCAAATGGTGTCTTCTTGGTTGCTGAGTGCACGGCTCGGTTGTAAGCGAACTCTATGAATGGCAGGCACTCCACCCAAGTCTTTAGGTTCTTCCCTAGTGTAGTTCTGAGAAGAGTTGATAGTGTCCTATTGACAACTTCAGTTTGGCCATCGGTTTGAGGATGGCAGGTGGTAGAGAAGAGTAGCTTCGTGCCTAGCTTTCTCCAAAGGGTCCTCCAAAAATGGCTGAGGAACTTGGTGTCCCTGTCTGATACGATGGTCCTTGGCACTCCATGAAGCCGTACTATCTCCTTGAAAAACAGCTCGGCTGTTTGCGTGGCATCATTGACATTGGCACACGGGATGAAGTGTGCCATCTTGGAGAATCTGTCCACCACTACAAAGATTGCATCCTTGTGGTTGATCTTGGGCAGACCTAGAACAAAGTCCATTGAGATGTCCACCCATGGATGTGTAGGTATGGGAGTGGGAGATACAACCCGTGAGGTTGCACTCGGGACTTTGCCTTCTTGCAAGTGATGCATCTTGCACAATGAGCTTCTACTGTCCTCTTGATGTGTGGCGAGTAGAAGTGCTCCTTGACCACTGCTAGAGTCTTGTCGACACCAAAGTGGCCCATGAGTCCTCCTCCGGGAGCTTCTCGGATGATGAGCTCCCTCAATGATCCTTGTGGTATGCACAGCCTTCCCTCTCAGAACAAGAATCCCTCATGGATGTAAAGCTTGCTATGACTCCCTGTGCCAGACTCCTTGTAGCTCTCAGCAAAGTCAGGATCATCCTTGTATAGGTCCTTATGTGCTCGAATCCTAGGACCTTTGCCTCCATGGTTGATATCAAGGCAAACCTCCTTGATAGTGCATGGGCTACCACATTGGCTTTGCCCTTCTTGTACTTGATGACGTACGGGAAGGTTTCTATGAATTCCATCCACCTGGCATGTCTCCTCTTGAGATTGGTTTGCCCTCTGAGGTGTTTGAGAGTCTCATGATCAGGGTGGATCACAAACTCCCTAGACAGCAAGTAATGGTGCCAAGTCTCCAATGCTCGGACAAGGGCATAAAGCTCCTTGTCATAAGTGGCGTAGTTCAGTGAGGCACCACCTAGCTTCTCACTGAAGTATGCCACTGGTCTCCCTCCTTGGGTTAGCACTACTCCTATGCCTATTCCAGAGGCATCACACTCCACTTCAAAAGTCTTGCTGAAGTCGGGCAGGACTAGCACTGGTGCATGTGTAAGGCTGTCCTTCAAGGCCTGGAATGCCTTCTTCTGAGCTTCTCCCCAGCTGAATCCCACGTTCTTCTTCACTACTGCCGTCAAGGGTGAGGCAATACTGCTGAAGTTGGGCACGAATCTCCTATAGAAGCTGGCCAGTCCGTGGAAGCTCCTCACTTGGCTGATGTTGCTTGGTGTTGGCCATTCTTGTATGGCTCGAATCTTCTCTTCATCAACCTGTAGGCCCTGTGAACTTACAACAAAACCTAAAAAGACAAGTTTATCAGTACAAAAGATGCACTTCTTGAGATTGGCATAAAGCTCTTCTTGTCGAAGGGTTTTAAGTACCATCTCAAGATGTGTGAGGTGTTCCCGTAGGCACTTACTATAAACCAATATATCATCAAAGTAAACCACTACAAACTTACTGATGTACGCCCTAAGAACTTGGTTCATAAGGCACATGAAGGTGCTTGGGGCATTAGTCAAGCCGAATGGCATGACTGTCCACTCGTATAGCCCTTGCTTTGTCTTGAAAGCAGTCTTCCATTCATCACCTTCCTTCATCCTGACCTGGTGGTATCCACTCTTGAGGTCTATCTTGGAGAAGACCGTGGCTCCACTCAGCTCATCTAGCATGTCATCCAGCCGTGGTATTGGACTCCTCTGGATTCATCTGGTAGGCTGGCCGGTTGGGCAGGGCTGCTCCGGGCACTAGATCGATCTGGTCGTCTATGCCACGTAAAGGAGGCAAGCCTGCTGGTATCTCCTCTGGAAACACATCCTGGAACTTGTTGAGGAGAGTTGCTACTTCAGGAGTTAGCTCTACATGTTCTTTCTCTATATTCAACACTTCTTTGAAAACTATTAGTAGCATTAGATGTTTCGAGGCTAAAGCTCTCCTGACATGACTTGGTTGAATGAGAAAATTAGATTTAATGAGCTTCTTTTCCTTACTCATTTGCTGTTGAAGCTCATGTACCTGGGCAGGTGTGAGAGGAGCTAGGCTGACCTTTCTCTTGTCATGCAAGAAAGTGTAGAGATTGGTTCGGCCATCATGCCTGGTCTCCTTGTCAAACTGCCATGGCCTTCCTAGCAGAAGATGGCCAGCTTGCATGGGCACCACGTCACACACGACTTGGTCTTGGTACTTCCCACACTGAATGGCATAGTGACTTGCTCATGGATCTTGAGCTCCACTTTGTCATCGAGCCATCTCAGTCTATATGGTCGAGGATGCCTTGTCTTCTCTAGGCCTAGCTTATCAACCATATATGCACTAGCAACGTTAGTGCAAAAACCACCATCTATGATGAGGTTACATACCTTGCCCTTGATGGTGCAACGGCTGTGGAAGATGTTCTCCCTTTTGGATGGTCTCTGAAGGATCCACCATTGCACTGAGGATACGTCTAGTGACCAGCACTTCCCCCACATCAGGGTACTCAATGTCACCATATTCCTCTTCTGGTTCATAGTCCTCTTCGTCTTGGGACTCATATTCTCCAGCCTCCGTAATCAGCATGACCCAGTTGTTTGGGCACTCCCTTGAGATGTTTCCACGACCCCTACACTTGAAACAAGTGATGTCACGTGATCTTTGAGGGTTAGAAGACTTACCAGGCTCTCTCTGGTCACGGGTGGGTTCAGGAGGCTTGCTCTTGAACCTGGACTCGATCTCTATGCTCTTGCCTTTGTCTACGGGCTTGGGCATGTTGCTTGGTGCCCAAGGTGTCTTAGGCTTGCTGCGGATGTCTTGGCTTTTACGTTTGATGTGCTGTTCAGCTTGCACAGATAGGTGGAACAAGTCTTTGAAGTCATTGTAGATTTGCCTTTCCACCTTGCGGCTGACTCTTTCTTGGAGTCCATCCAAGAATTGTGCCATCAATGCTTCTTCATCATCATTGAGCTCCAATCTGTTCCTTAACTTCTCGAACTCTTCATAGTACTCTTCTACTGATCTGGTACCCTGCTTAAGAGTACGAAAACGATGTTGCAAGTCCCTATGAAAGTAAGGTGGAACAAACCTTTGTCGCATGATATCTTTCATGTCGACCCATGAATCTACGGGCCTCATTCTTTTCCTCCTTCAGTCAGATACCTCACGATCCCACCAGATGAGGGCATTGTCCGTGAGTTGTGCTACTGCCATTGAGACTCTCCTTGGTCCTGGTTGGTTGTAGTGATCAAAGATATGATCCATTCGCTTCTCCCAATCTAGGTAAGCCTCGGGGTCTACTTTTCCTGCAAAAATTGGAGGAGTTAGTTTAACATCAGGATGAATTACCCGGTTATAGGTGTGTTCATCTCCATCCTCATGACGTCTAGGAGGCATTCTTGGTCTCTGGTGAAGACCATATGGCTCAAAGCCATCATCCTCTGCCTCTGGTTGCCGTGGAGGTCCTCTCGGCCTATGGTGATAGTTATGAGGTTGTGTGTCCTCATCTCCATCTGGCTGGGGCTCCTCCTGTTTGTGCCGTGTCCTAAGGTGCTCAGGACCCTCAGCACGGTCTTGCTCAGCTCTCACGTGCCTTATGGCCTGGAATCTCACCGGCCTCTCCACGCGCTCCAACCTCTCGCCTATAGGTGCGAGTTGTGTTTGGAGAGTGGTGAACATGGCCATCATGGCCTCGGTTGCTTCTCTATTCTCTTCTGCCATTGTGCACTACAAAGAAAGAAGACAAGTTATGCTACTCCTAAATTGTTAGGAGGGTTTTGTTTTATAAAGGGATTCGAAAAAAATGCAAAAAGGAAAGTTCTAAGGAATGGAAAATTCGAAAATATGGAGATTTGAATAAAAAGAAATTTTCTTGACAACGATTGCTAGCTGTCCAATTCGAACTCTTTTGGTATTTTTCCTATTTTCTTTTCTTTTCTTTTTCTTTTCTTTTAATTTAACTTAAAAATAATAGAAATATGATTCTAACAAAAAAGAAAGTCGAATATAGCAATGCAAGAATGATTCTAGAACCTAGTGATGCACGTAGGAACTAGATGCACTCGGTATGAACTTAGATGTTATTTTTTTGTTTTTATGGAATGAAACTTAAACTAATGCAAGAACAAGAAACAAGACAAGCTAAAGGATAGAAACAACCTGGTTTAGGAGCTTTAAGCTCTGATACCAAAATGATACAAGCCTTGATTCAAGGCTTTATGCGCATGGGCTGCTTGGAAAAGGTTAGGTGAGAAACTCGACCTTAGACTTCCTGGATAGGGGTTTTTGGGTTGGTATTTGATGGAAGGGTGAAGTGAACCACACAAGGGGTGATGAACCTCGTGATAAATCACAAACTTAGAGCTAGGAGGACTGGTCTCAACTAGGTTCTAAGCGCACAAGATTCTTGAGAGAAAACTTGTAAGAAAATTCGATCTTTATTAATTGGCAAAAAAGGTTGTCGAACTACAATGCTGGAAGGAGCCTTATTAGTATGCTCGACAGCTTGACCTTCTAGGGTCGACTAAAATAAGAAAAGGAAAATTTACAAAAGTGCACAAAAGGAAAATATACAAAAGTGTATAATTGAAAAAGGACCTATTCCTAAAATGTCTTTGACTCAATAAATGTAAATATTCTAGATCCTACCCTGCAAAACAGAAAGAGGCAAATATTCTTATTGAAAACTTAACTTACTTACCTCACGGCCAAGAAATGGAAGGTGGCCGTCCTTGTGGCATGCACGCGCCTTGCTCCTAGTCTTCAACTTGGAGTAGGGTTAGGAATCTTTGGGCCCGGACCTCTCTTGCCACTAAAGCCCAAGTCTCTGATGTCCCTTGTGTTGTTGAGAAGCCTTTGGACTCTTCTTTGCACTTCTGGCCAATTGCCCTTGGTTGATCTTCCTCTAGGACCTTGTCTACCCATAAGCTGAACTTGTGGAAGAGTGCTCTTGATCTGCTCCTTGTCATTGCTCCTGGTGGCACTACTGGTGTGGAGACTTCCTCTAGATGCATGTCCTGAAGCTGGTAGCTTATCTGGTCCGAGTTTCCTTGTGTAGAAGTACAAATGCTCGTGCACTCGGTTGGATCGGCTGTACCGGTTGGACTGGGCGAGGTACTGGCCAGAATGCCTTCAGGACCGGCCAAGTTGATCCCGGAGTTGGTGGCATCACCAAGGGGACCGGCGGTGTCATCCACGTCGCCACCAAGTGTGCCGGAAGCTTGGGTCTCTCCGCCGGCAATGCTGGTCGGTCTGGTTCTATTGGTCGAGGGTCCGGCGGTACCGCTTGGGCCGGCAGACGTGCCAGATGGCCCCGCTGTCCCGTGCAAGCTTCCTGGTCGGCCAGTCTGGTCTCCTGGCTGGATGTACGACCTGATGTCCTCATCAAGAGGGTTCTCCAAAAGTGGCTGAGAAATTTGGTGTCTCTGTCTGACACGATGGTCCTTGGTACTCCATGAAGTCGCATTGCCCCCCTGAAGAACAGTTCGGCTGTTTGTGTGGCATCATTAACATTGGCACATGGGATGATGATGAAGGCATCAGATCGTCAGGCGAGCCAGGAGACCAGATTGGCCGACCAGAGTGCTTGCTCGAGACAGCCGGGCCATTTGGCGCGTCTGCCGGCCCAAGCGGTACCGCCGGGCCTACGACCAGCCGGGCTGGACCGATCAAAATTTTCGGCGGAGATGCCCAAACCTCCGGCCTAACTGGCGGCAATGTGTATGATACCGCTGGCCCAACTGGTGATGCCGCCGGCTCCAGAATCAACCTGGCCAGCTCCGATGAAAATTCGGCCAGTACCTCGCACAGTCCAGCCGATCCAGCCGATCCAGCCATTGCACCACCATTTCTTCATCTACACAAAAAGACTCGGATCAGATAAGCTACCAGCTTCAAGACATGAATCTAGATGAAGTTTCTACACCAGTGGTGCCACCAGGAGCAATGACAAGGAGCAGATCAAGAGCGCTCTTCCACAAGTTCAGTTTGTGGGTCGAAAAGTTCCTAGAGGATGATTGACAAAAAGCATTGGGCCATGAGTACAAGGAAGATTACAAGGGCTTCTCAACACTACAAGGGACTCCAGAGACTTGGTGATGAGGACATCAGGTCGTACATCCAGCCAGGAGACCAGACTGGCCGACCAGGAAGCTTGCCCGAGACAGCAGGACCATCTGGCGCGGCTGCCGGACCAGACAGTACCGCCGGACCCTCGACCTATAGGACCAGACCGGTCAACATCGCCGGCGGAGAGGCCCAAGCTCCCGGCACACTTGGTGGGGATGTGAATGACACCGCCGGTCCCCCTGATGACACCGCCGACTCCGGGATCAACTTGGCCGGTCCTGAAGTCATTCCGGCCAGTACCGCGCACAATCCAGCCGGTACATGCCATCCAGCCGGTACATGCCATCCAGCCGAGTACACGCACACTTCCACTTCTACACAAGAGGACTCGGACCAAATGAGCTACCAGCTCCAGGACATGCACTTAGAGGAAGTATCTACACCAGTGGTACCTCCAAGAGCAATGACAAGAAGCAGATCAAGAGCACTCTTCCACAAATTCAGCTTATGGGTCGACAAGCTTCTAGAGGAAGAGCAGCTAAGGACAATGG
>JAEVFF010000194.1:546515-565540 GCA_018901945.1 Pugionium dolabratum | reverse complement strand
AATTCTTGGATGGACTCCAAGAAAGGATCAGCTGCAAGGTGGAAAGGCAAATCTACAACGACTTCAGGGACTTGTTCCACCTATCTGTGCAAGCTGAACAGCACATCAAACGTAAGAGCCAAGACATCCGCAGCAAGCCTAAGACACCTTGGGCACCAAGCAACATGCCTAAGACAGTGAACAAAGGCAAAAGCGTAGAGATCGAGTCAAGGTTCAAGAGCAAGCCTCCTGAACCCACCCGTGACCAGAGAGAGCCTGGTAAGTCTTCTAACCCTAAAAGATCACGTGACATAACTTGTTTCAAGTGTAGGGGACGTGGACACATCTAAAGGGAGTGCCCAAACAACCGAGTCATGCTGATTACGGAGGCAGGAGAATATGAGTCCCAAGATGAAGAGGACTATGAACCAGAAGGAGAGTATGGTGACATTGAGTACCTTGATGTGGGGGAAGTGCTGGTCACTAGACGTATCCTCAGTGCAATGGTGGATCCTTCAGAGACCATCCAAAGGAAGAACATCTTCCACAGCCGTTGCACCATCAAGGGCAAGGTATGTAACCTCATCATAGATGGTGGTTCTTGCACTAAAGTTGCTAGTGCATATATGGTTGATAAGCTAGGTCTAGAGAAGACAAGGCATCCTCGACCATATAGACTGAGATGGCTGGATGACAAAGTGGAGATCAAAATCCATGAGCAAGTCACTGTGCCATTCAATGTGGGCAAGTACCAAGACCAAGTCGTGTGCGACGTGGTGCCCATGCAAGCTGGCCATCTTCTGCTAGGAAGACCATGGCAGTTTGACAAAGAGACCAGGCATGATGGCAGAACCAATCTCTACACCTTCGTGCATGACAAGAGAAAGGTCAGCCTAGCTCCTCTTACACCTGCCCAAGTACATGAGCTACAACTCCAAATGAGTAAGGAAAAGAAACTTGTCAAGTCTAACTTTCTTATTCAACCTAGTCATGTCCGGAGAGCTTTAGCCTCGAAGGACTTAATGTTACTAATGGTTTTCAAGGAAGTGTTGAGTATAGAACAGGGACAGGTAGAGCTACCTCATGAAGTAGCAACACTCCTCAACAAATTCCAGGATGTATTTCCAGAGGAGATACCAGCAGGCTTGCCTCCTTTACGTGGCATAGAACACCAGATTGATCTAGTGCCCGGAGCAGCCCTGCCCAACCGGCCAGCCTACCGGATGAGTCCAGAGGAGTCCAAGGAGCTTGAGAAGCAAGTCAAGGAGCTCCTGGAGAAAGGATATGTTCGAGAGAGCCTCAGTCCATGTGCCGTACCAGTGCTACTAGTGCCCAAGAAGGATGGGACTTGGCGCATGTGCGTGGACTGCCGAGCAATCAACAACATCACAGTCAAGTATAGGCATCCAATACCACGACTGGATGACATGCTAGATGAGCTGAGTGGAGCCACGGTCTTCTCCAAGATAGACCTCAAAAGTGGATACCACCAGGTAAGAATGAAGGAAGGTGATGAGTGGAAGACTGCTTTCAAGACAAAGCAAGGGCTCTACGAGTGGACAGTCATGCCATTTGGCTTGACTAATGCCCCAAGCACCTTCATGCGCCTTATGAACCAAGTTCTTAGGGCGTACATCAGTAAGTTTGTAGTGGTTTACTTTGATGATATACTTGTTTATAGTAAGTGCCTACGGGAACACCTCACACATCTTGAGATGGTACTTAAAACCCTTCGACAAGAAGAGCTTTATGCCAATCTCAAGAAGTGCACCTTTTGTACTGATAAGCTTGTCTTTTTAGGTTTTGTTGTAAGTTCACAGGGCCTACAGGTTGATGAAGAGAAGATTCGAGCCATACAAGAATGGCCAACACCAGGCAACATCAGCCAAGTAAGGAGCTTCCACGGACTGGCCAGCTTCTATAGGAGATTCGTGCCCAACTTCAGCAGTATTGCCTCACCACTGACGGCAGTAGTGAAGAAGAACGTGGGATTCAGCTGGGGAGAAGCTCAGGAGAAGGCATTCCAGGCCTTGAAGGACAGCCTTACACACGCACCAGTGTTAGTCCTTCCCGACTTCAACAAGACGTTTGAAGTGGAGTGTGATGCCTCTGGAATAGGCATAGGAGCAGTGCTAACCCAAGGAGGGAGGCCAGTGGCATACTTCAGTGAGAAGCTAGGTGGTGCCTCACTGAACTACCCCACTTATGACAAGGAGCTCTATGCCCTTGTCCGAGCATTGGAGACTTGGCAGCATTACTTGCTGTCCAAGGAGTTTGTGATCCACACTGATCACGAGACTCTCAAACACCTCAGAGGGCAAACCAATCTCAAGAGGAGACATGCCAGGTGGATGGAGTTCATAGAGACCTTCCCGTACATCATCAAGTACAAGAAGGGCAAAGACAATGTGGTAGCCGATGCACTATCAAGGAGGTTTGCCTTGATATCAACCATGGAGGCAAAAGTCCTAGGATTCGAGCACATCAAGGATCTATACAAGGATGATCCTGACCTTGCTGAGAGCTACAAGGAGTGTAGCACAGGGAGTCATGGCAAATTCTACATCCATGAGGGATTCTTGTTCCGAGAAAGAAGGCTGTGCATACCACAGGGATCACTAAGGGAGCTTATCATCCGAGAAGCTCATGGAGGAGGACTCATGGGCCACTTTGGTGTCGACAAGACTCTAGCAGTGGTCAAGGAGCACTTCTACTGGCCACACATCAAGAGGACAGTAGAAGCACATTGTGCAAGATGCATCACTTGCAAGAAGGCAAAGTCCCGAGTGCAACCTCACGGGTTGTATCTCCCACTGCCCATACCAACACATCCATGGGTGGACATCTCGATGGATTTTGTTCTAGGTCTGCCCAAGATCAACCACAAAGATGCAATCTTTGTAGTGGTGGACAGATTCTCCAAGATGGCACACTTCATCCCATGTGCCAATGTCAATGATGCCACACAAACAGCTGAGCTGTTCTTCAGGGAGATAGTACGGCTTCATGGAGTGCCAAGGACCATCGTATCAGATAGGGACACCAAGTTCCTCAGCCATTTCTGGAGGACCCTTTGGAGAAAGCTAGGCACGAAGCTACTCTTCTCAACCACTTGCCATCCTCAAACCGATGGCCAAACTGAAGTTGTCAACAGGACCCTATCAACTCTTCTCAGAACAACACTAGGGAAGAACCTAAAGACTTGGGTGGAGTGCCTGCCATTCATTGAGTTCGCCTACAACCGAGCCGTGCACTCAGCAACCAAGAAGACCCCATTTGAAGTGGTATACGGTTTCAACCCTCTCACCCCATTGGAGCAAACACCACTGCCACCAGCTGAGATGACCAACCTCAACGGAGCATCCAAAGCAGAGTTCATAAGGAGGTTACACCAGAAGGTAGCAGAGAACTTGGAGAAGAGGACCGGACAGTACGTGACTCATGCCAACAAAGGAAGAAAGGAGGTGATCTTTCAACCAGGCGATTGGGTGTGGCTACACCTACGGCAGGAGAGGTTCCCAAACCTAAGGAGTTCCAAGCTAGCACCAAGAGGAGATGGACCATTCAGAGTGCTCGAGAGGATCAACAACAACGCCTACCGGATCGAGCTTCCAGGTGAGTTTAATGTGTCCAATACGTTCAATGTTACTGACTTGGCCCCTTTCCATGCAGATGATCCAGTTTTGAGGACAAAACCTACTGAAGAGGGAGGGAATGATGAGGACATCAGGTCGTACATCCAGCCAGGAGACCAGACTGGCCGACCAGGAAGCTTGCCCGAGACAGCAGGACCATCTGG
Source organism: Pugionium dolabratum (assembly GCA_018901945.1). NCBI lineage: Eukaryota > Viridiplantae > Streptophyta > Magnoliopsida > Brassicales > Brassicaceae > Pugionium > Pugionium dolabratum. The sequence continues at coordinate 561,762 of JAEVFF010000194.1, read as the reverse complement.
CGCGCCTGCCGGACCAGACAGTACCGCCGGACCCTCGACCTATAGGACCAGACCGGTCAACATCGCCGGCGGAGAGGCCCAAGCTTCCGGCACACTTGGTGGGGACGTGAATGACACCGCCGGTCCCCCTGATGACACCGCCGACTCCGGGATCAACTTGGCCGGTCCTGAAGTCATTCCGGCCAGTACCGCGCACAATCCAGCCGGTACAGGCCATCCAGCCGAGTACACGCACACTTCCACTTCTACACAAGAGGACTCGGACCAAATGAGCTACCAGCTCCAGGACATGCACTTAGAGGAAGTATCTACACCAGTGGTACCTCCAGGAGCAATGACAAGAAGCAGATCAAGAGCACTCTTCCACAAATTCAGCTTATGGGTCGACAAGCTTCTAGAGGAAGAGCAGCTAAGGACAATGGGCCAGAAGAGCAAATTAGAGTCCAAAGGCTTCTCAACAACACAAGGAACATCAGAGACTTGGGCTTTAGTGGCAAGAGAGGTCAGGGCCCAAAGATATTTAACCCTACTCCAAGTCGAAGACTAGGAGCAAGGCGCGTGCATGCCACAAGGACGGCCACCTTCCATTTCTTGGCCGTGAGGTGAGTTAAGGTAAGTTTACATTCGAATATATGCCTCTTTCTGTTTTGCAGGGTAGGATCTAGTTGCTTTACATTTTTGAGTCAAGAACATTTTAGGAATAGGTCCTTTTTCGGTTATGCACTTTTGTATCTTTTCCTTTTGTGCACTTTTGTAAACTTTCCTTTTTCTTATTTGAGTCGACCCTAGTAGGTCAAGCTGTCGAGCATATTAATAAGGCTCCTTCCAGCATTGTATTCGACAACCTTTTTGATTATTAATAAAGTAGAACTTTTTCCCTACGAGCTTTCTCTCAAGAGAGACTTGTGCGCTTAGAACCTAGTTGAGACCAGCCCTCCTAGCTCTAAGTTTGTGATTTATCACGAGGTTCATCACCCCTCGTGTGGTTCACTTCACCCTTCCATCGTTTACCAACCAAAAAACCCCTATCCAGAAGCCTAAGGTTGAGTGTCTCACCTAATCTTCTACAAACAGCCCACGCGCATACATCCTTGAATCAAGGCTTGTATCAGAGGTCAGTGTCCAACGATTCATAACCCTACTCCAAGTCGAAGACTAGGAGCTAGGCGCGTGCATGCCACAAGGTCGGCCACATTCCATTTCTTGGCCGATAGGTAAGAATGGTAAGTTTTCAAATTATATACTTGACTTTTCTATTTTGCAGGGTAGGATTTAGAATGTTTACATTTTTGAGTCAAGAACAATTTAGGTAGAAGTCCTTTTCGGTTAATGCCTTTTTGTAATTTTTCCTTTTGTGCACTTTTCTAAGTTTTCCATTTTTCTTTGAGTCGACCCTAGAAGGTCAAGCTGCCGAACATATTAATAAGGCTCCTTCAGCATTGTAGTTTGAAAACCTTTTTTATATTAATAAAGATCGAATTTTCTTCCTACGAGTTTTCTCTCAAGAAACTTGTGCGCTTAGAACCCTAGTCGAGACCAGCCCTCCTAGCTTCTAAGTTTGTGATTTATCACAAGGTTCATCACCCCTTGTGTGGTTCACTTCACCCTTCCATACATTACCAAACAGAAAACGCCCATCCCGAAGCCTAAGGTCGAGTTTCTCACCTAATCTTTTCCAAACAGCCCACGCGCGTACAGCCTTGATTCGAGGCTTGTATCAGATGAAATGTGCCATCTTGGAAAATCGGTCCACTACTACAAAGATAGCATATTTGTGGTTGATCTTGGGCAGACCGAGAACAAAGTCCATGGAAATGTCCACCCATGGATGTGTAGGTACTGGCAGAGGGAGATACAACCCGTGAGGGTGCACTCGGGACTTCGCCTTCTTGCAAGTGATGCACCTTGCACAAAGGGCTTCCACTGACCTCTTCATGCGTGGCCAGTAGAAGTGCTCCTTGACCACTACTAGTCTCTTGTCAATACCAAAGTGGCCCATAAGACCTCCTCCATGAGCTTCTCGGGTGATAAGCTCTCGTAGAGATCCTTGTGGTATGCACAGTCTTCTTTCCCGGAACAAAAACCCATCATGGATGTAGAACTTGCCATGACTCCCTGTCCTACACTCCTTGTAGCTCTGAGCAAATTCAGGATCATCCTTATACAAGTCCTTGATGTGCTCGAATCCTAAGACCTTTGCTTCCATTGTAGATATCAAAGCAAATCTTCTTGATAGTGCATCGGCTACCACATTATCCTTGCCCTTCTTGTACTTGATGACGTAAGGGAAGGTTTCTATAAACTCCATCCACCTGGCATGTCTCCTCTTGAGGTTGGTTTGCCCTCTAAGGTGTTTGAGAGTCTCGTGATCAGTGTGGATCACAAACTCCTTGGACAACAAGTAATGTTGTCAAGTCTCCAAAGCTTGGACTAGGGCATAGAGCTCCTTGTCGTAGGTGGGGTAATTCAGTGAGGCCCCACCTAACTTCTCACTGAAGTATGCCACTGGTCTTCCTCCTTGGGTTAGTACTGCTCCTATGCCTATTCCAGAGGCATCACACTCCACTTCAAACGTCTTGTTGAAGTCGGGCACTAGTACTGGTGCATGCGTGAGGCTGTCCTTCAAGGCCTGGAATGCCATTTCTTGAGCTTCTCCCCAGCTGAATCCCACATTCTTCTTCACTACTACCGTCAATGGTGAGGCAATGCTGCTGAAGTTGGGCACGAATCTTCTGTAGAAGTTGGCCAGGCCGTGGAAGCTTCTCACTTGGCTGATGTTGCTCGGTGTTGGCCAGTTTTGTATGGCTCGAATCTTTTCTTCATCAACTTGTAAGCCCTGTGAACTTACAACAAAGCCTAAGAAAACAAGCTTGTTAGTACAAAAGGTGCACTTCTTCAGATTGGCATAAAGCTCTTCTTGTCGAAGGGTTTTAAGCACCATCTCAAGATGTGTAAGTTGTTCCCGTAGGCACTTACTGTAGACAAGTATATAATCAAAATAGACCACTACAAACTTACTGATGTACGCCCTAAGAACTTGGTTCATAAGACGCATGAAGGTGCTTGGGGCATTAGTCAAGCCAAATGGCATGACTGTCCACTCGTAGAGCCCTTGCTTTGTCTTGAAGGCAGTCTTTCACTCATCACCCTCTTTCATTCTGACCTGGTGGTACGCACTCTTGAGGTCTATCTTGGAGAAGACCGTGGCTCCACTCAGTTCATCTAACATGTCATCCAGCCGTGGTATAGGATGCCGGTGGTTGACTGATGTTGTTGATTGCTTGGCAGTCTACACGCATTTGCCAAGTCCCATCCTTCTTGGGGACTAGCAGCACTGTTACGGCACATGGGCTGAGGGTCTCTCGAACATAGCCCTTCTCGAGGAGCTCCTTCACCTGCTTCTCAAGCTCCTTGGACTCCTGTGGACTCATCCGGTAGGCTGGTCGATTGGGTAAGGCTGCTCTGGGCACGAGGTCGATCTGGTGCTCAATGCCACGTAAGGGAGGCAAGCCTGCAGGTATCTCTTCATGGAATACATCCTGGAATTTGTTGAGGAGGGCTGCTACTTCAGGAGGTAGCTCTACCTGTTCTTTCTCTACACTCAAAACCTCTTTGAAAACCATTAGTAACATTAAGTCCTTTGAGACTAAAGCTCTCCGGACATGATTTGGTTGAAAGAGAAAATTAGATGTAATGAGTTTCTTTTCCTTACTCATTTGCTGTTGTAGCTCGTGTACCTGGGCAAGTGTGAGAGGAGCTAGGCTGACCTTTCTCTTATCGTGCACAAATGTGTAGAGATTGGTTCGACCATCATGCCTTGTCTCCTTGTCAAACTGCAATGGCCTTCCTAGCAGACGATGGCCAGCTTGCATAGGTACTACATCACAGACTACCTGGTGATGGTATCTGCCCACACTGAATGGCACAATTACTTGCTCATGGATCTTGAGCTCCACCTTGTCATCTAGCCATCTCAGTCTATATGGCCGGTGGTGCTTTGTCTTCTCTAGACCTAGCTTATCAACCATATACGCACTAGCCACATTAGTGCAAGAACCACCATCTATGATGAGAATACATACCTTGCCCTTGATGGTGCACCGGCTGTGGAAGATGTTCTCCCTTTGAATGGTCTCGGAGGGGTCTACCATTGCACTGAGGATGTGTCTGGTGACCAGCACTTCCCCCACATCAGGGTACTCAATGTCACCGTATTCTCCTTCTGGTTCAAAATCCTCTTCATCTTGAGACTCATACTCTCCAGCTTCCGTGATCAGCATGAGTCGGTTGTTTGGTCACTCCCTTGAATGTGACTGCGACCCCTACTGATACAAGCCTCAAATCAAGGCTGTACACGCGTGGGCTGTTTGGAGAAGGTTAGGTGAGAAACTCAACCTTAGGCTTTTGGATGGGGGTTTTCTGTTTGGTAATGGATGGATGGGTGAAGTGAACCACACGAGGGGTGATGAACCTCGTGATAAATCACAAACTTAGAGCTAGGAGGGCTGGTCTCGACTAGGTTCTAAGCGCACATGTCTCTTGAGAGAAAAACTTGTAGAAAGAAAATTCAATCTTTATTAATATCAGAAAAAGGTTGTTGAACTACAATGCTGAAAGGAGCCTTATTAATATACTCGACAGCTTGACCTTCTAGGGCCGACTCAAAGAAAAATGGAAAACTTACAAAAGTGCACAAATGAAAAAATTACAAAAGTGAATAACCAAAAAAGGAATTCTACCTAAATTTTCTTTGACTCAAAATGTAAACATTCTAAATCCTATCCTGCAAAACAGAAAAAGGCAAGTATATAATTTGAAAACTTACCATTTGATGAGGACATCAGGTCGTATGTCCAGCCAGGAGACCAGACTGGGCGACCAGGAAGCTTGCCCGAGACAGCCGGGCCATTTGGCACGTCTGCCGGCCTAAGCGGTACCGCCTGACCCTCGACCAACAGGACCAGACCGATCAGCATTGCCGGCGGAGAGGCCCAAGCCTCCGGTACAATTGGTGGCGACGTGGATGACACCGCCGGTCCCCTAGGTGACAAAGCCGACTCCGGGATCAACTTGGCCGGTCCAGAAGGCATTCCGGCCAATACCTTGCATAGTCCAGCCAGTACAGCCGATCCAGCCGAGTACACGAGCATCTCAACTTCTACACAAGGAGACTCGGACCAGATAACCTACCAGCTTTAGGACATGCATCTAGAGGAAGTCTCTACACCAGTAGTGCCACCAGGAGCAATGACAAGGAGCAGATCAAGAGCAGTCTTCCACAAGTTCAGCTTATGGGTCGACAAGCTCCTAGAGGAAGATCGACTAAGGACAATTGGCCAGAAGTGCAAAGAAGAATCCAAAGGCTTCTCAACAATGCAAGCGACGTCAGAGACTTGGGCTTTAGTGGCAAGAGCGGTCAGGGCCCAAAGATTCCTAACCCTACTCCAAGTCAAAGACTAGGAGCAAGGCGCGTGCATGCCACAAGGACGGCCTGATGAGGACATCAGGTCATATGTCCAGCCAGTAGACCAGAATGGCCGACCAGGAAGCTTGCCCGAGACAGCCAGGCCATTTGGCACGTCTGCCGGCCCAAGCGGTACCGCCGGACCATCGACCAATAGGACCAAACCGATCAGCATTGCCGACGGGGAGGCCCAAGCTTTCGGCACACTTGGTGGCGACGTGGTTGACACCGCCGGTCCCCTTGGAGATGCCGCTGAATCCGGGATCAACTTGGCCGGTCCTGAAGGCATTCCGGCCAGTACCTCGCACAGTCCAGCCGGTACATCCGATCCAGCCGAGTGCACGAGCATTTCAACTTCTACACAAGGAAACTCGGACAAGATAAGCTACCAGCTTCAGGGCATGCATCTAGAGGAAGTCTCCACACCAATAGTGCCACCAGGAGCAATGACAAGGAGCAGATCAAGAGCACTCTTCCACAAGTTCAGCTTATGGGTCGACAAGCTCCTAGACGAAGATCGACTAAGGACAATGGGCCAGAAGTGCAAAGAAGAGTCCAAAGGCTTCTCAACAATGCAAGGGACTTCAGAGACTTGGGCTTTAGTGGCAAGAGAGGTCAGGGCCCAAAGATTCCTAACCCTACTCCAAGTCGAAGACTAGGAGCAAGGCGCGTGCATGCCACAAGGACGGCCACCTTCCATTTCTTCGCCGTGAGGTAAGAAAGGTAAGTTTTCAATTCGAATATATGCCTCTTTCTGTTTTGCAGGGTAGGATCTAGATTGTTTACATTTTTGAGTCAAAAACATTTTAGGAATAGGTCCTTTTTCGGTTATGCACTTTTGTATCTTTTCCATTTGTACACTTTTGTAAACTTTCCTTTTGTTTATTTGAGTCGACCCTAGAAGGTAAAGCTGTCAAGCATATTAATAAGGCTCCTTCCAGCATTGTAGTTCGACACCCTTTCTGATATTAATAAAGTGCGAATTTTATCTTTACAAGTTTTTCTCTCAATGAAGCTTGTGCGCTTAGAACCTAGTTGAGACCAGCCTTCCTAGCTCTAAGTTTGTGATTTATCATGAGGTTCATCAGCCTTCGTGTGTTTCACTTCACCCTTCCATCGAATACCAACCCAAAACCCTTATCCAAGAAGTCTAAGGTCGAGTTTCTCACCTAACCTTCTCCAAACAGCCCACGCGCATATAAGCCTTGAATCGAGGTTGTATCATTTTGGTGTCAGAGCTTAAAGCTCCTAAACCAGGTTGTTTCTATCCTTTAACTTGTCTTGTTTCTTGTTCTTGCATTAGTTTAAGTTTCATCCAAGAAAATCAAAAAAATAACATCTAAGTTCATACCGAGTGCATCTAGTTCCTACGTGCATCACTAGGTTCTAGAATCATTCTTGCATCACAATTTCGACTTTCCTTTTTGTTAGAATCATATTTTCATTAAATTTAAGTTAAATTAAAAAGAAAATAAAAAGAAAATAGGAAAATTAGCAAAAGGATTCGAATTGGACAGCTAGCAATAGTTGTCAAGAAAGTTTCCTTTTTGTTCAAATCTTCATATTTTCGAAATTTCCAATTCTCAGATTTTTTTCCTTTTTGCATTTTTCCGAATCCCCTTATAAAAGAAAACCCTCCTAATAATTTAGGAGCAGCATAACTTGTTTTCTTTCTTTGTAGTACGCAATGGCAGAAGAAAATAGAGATGCAACCGAAACCATGATGGCCATGTTCACCACCCTCCAAACACAACTCGCATCCATAGGCGAGAGGTTGGAGCGCGTGGAGAGGCCTGTGAGATTCCAGGCCATAAGGCACGTGAGAGCTGAGCAAGACCGTGCTGAGGGTCCTGAGCACCTTAGGACATGGCACGAACAGGAGGAGCCCCAGCCAGATGGAGATGAGGACACACAACCTCATAACTATCACCATAGGCCGAGAGGACCTCCACAGCAACCAGAGGCAGAAGATGATGGCTTCGAGCCATATGGTCTTCACCAGAGACCAAGGATGCCTCCTAGACATCATGAGGATGGAGATGAACACGCCTAAAACCGGTAACTCATCCTGATGTTAAGCTAACTCCTCCAAGTTTTGCAGGAAAAGTAGACCCCGAGGCTTACCTAGATTGGGAGAGAAGAATGGATCATATCTTCGATCATTACAACCAACCAGGGCCTAGAAGAGTCTCAATGGCAGTAGCACAACTCACGGAAAATACCCTCATCTGGTGGGATCGTGAGGTATCTGACCGAAGGAGGAAAAGAATGAGGCCCGTAGACTCATGGGTCGACATGAAAGATATCATGCGACAAAGGTTTGTTCCACCTTACTTTCATAGGGACTTGCAACGTCGTTTTCGTACTCTTAAGCAGGGTACCAGATCCGTAGAGGAGTACTATGAAGAGTTCGAGAAGCTAAGGAACAGTCTGGAGCTCAATGATGACGAAGAAGCGTTGATGGCACAATTCTTGGATGGACTGCAAGAGAGGATCAGCCGCAAGGTGGAAAGGCAAATCTACAATGACTTCAAGGATTTGTTCCACCTTTCTGTCCAAGCTGAGCAGCACATCAAGCATAAGAGCCAAGACATCCGCAGCAAGCCTAAGACTCCTTGGGCACCAAGCAACATTCCTAAGCCCGTAGACAAAGGCAAGAGCATAGAGATCGAGTCAAGGTTCAAGAGCAAGCCTCCTGAAACAACCCGTGACCAGAGAGAGCCTAATAAGTCTTCTAACCCTCAAAGATCACGTGACATCACTTGTTTGAAGTGTACGGGTCGTGGACACATCTCAAGGGAGTGCCCAAACAACCGGGTCATTCTGATTACGGAGGCTGGAGTGTATGAGTCTCAAGATGAAGAGGAATATGAACCAGACGGAGAATACGGTGACATTGAGTACCCTGATGTGGGGGAAGTGCTGGTCACTAGGCGCATCCTCAGTGCAATGGTGGATCCTTCAGAGACCATCCAAAGGGAGAACATCTTCCACAGCCGTTGCACCATCAAGGGCAAGGTATGTAACCTCATCATAGATGGTGGTTCTTGAACTAACGTTGCTAGTGCGTACATGGTTGATAAGCTAGGTCTAGAGAAGACAAGGCATCCTTGACCATATAGATTGAGATGGCTCGATGACAAAGTGGAGCTCAAGATCCACGAGCAAGTCACTATGCCATTCAGTGTGGGCAAGTACTAAGACCAAGTCGTGTGCGACGTGGAGCCCATGCAATGGTCATCTTCTGCTAGGAAGGCTATGGCAGTTTGACAAAGAGACTAGGCATGATGGCCAAACAAATCACTATACTTTTGTGCATGACAAAAGAAAGGTCAGCCTAGCTCCTCTCACACCTGCCCAGGTACATGAGCTTCAACAGCAAATGCGTAAGGAAAAGAAGTTCATTAAATCTAATTTTCTTATTCAACCAAGTCATGTCTGGAGAGCTTTCGCCTCGAAGAATCTAATGCTACTATGGTTTTCAAAGAAGTGTTGAATGTAGAGAAAGAACAGGTAGAGCTACCTCCTGAAGTAGCAGCTCTCCTCAACATGTTCCAGGATGTGTTCCCGGAAGAGATACCAGCAGGCTTACCTCCCCTACGAGGCATAGAGCACCAGATCAACCTCGTGCCCGGAGCAGCCCTGCCCAACCGGCCCGCCTACCGGATGAGTCCAGAGGAGTCCAAGGAGCTTGAGAAGCAAGTCAAGGAGCTCCTGGAGAAAGGCTGTGTTCGAGAGAGCCTTAGTTCATGTGCCGTACCAGTACTACTAGTGCCCAAGAAGGATGGGACTTGGTGAATGTGCGTGGACTGCCGAGCAATCAACAGCATCCCAGTCAAGTACCGGCATCCGATACCACGGCTGGATGACATGCTAGATGAACTGAGTCGAGCCACGATCTTCACCAAGATAGACCTTAAGAGTGGATACCACCTGGTCAGGATGAAGGAAGGTTGATGAGGATATCAGGTCGTACATCCAGCCAGGAGACCAGACTGGCCGACCACGAAGCTTGCCCAAGACAGCCGGACATTCTGGCATGCCTGCCGGCCCAAGCAGTACCGCCGGACCCTTGACCACAAGGACCAGAGCAACCAGCATTGCCGGCGGAGAGGCCCAAGCTTCCGGCACACTTGGTGGCGATGTGGATGACACCGCCGGTCCCTCTGGTGATGCCGCCAACTCTGGGATCAACTTGGCCGGTCCTGAAGGCATTCCGGCTAGTACCTCGCACAGTCCAGCCGGTACAGCCGATCTAGCCGAGTACACGCGCATTTCCACTTCTACACAAGAGGACTCGGACCAAATGAGCTACCAGCTCCAGGACATGCACCTAGAGGAAGTATCTACACCAGTGGTACCTCAAGGAGCAATGACAAGAAGCAGATCAAGGGCACTCTTCCACAAATTCAGCTTATGGGTCGACAAGCTCCTAGAGGAAGATCGACTAAGGACAATGGGCCAAAAGTGCAAGGAAGAGTCCAATGACTTCTCAACAACACAAGGGACATCAGAGACTTGGGCTTTAGTGGCAAGAGAGGTCAGGGCCCAAAGATTCTTAACCCTACTCCAAGTCGAAGACTAGGAGCAAGGCGCGTGCATGCCACAAGGACGGCCACCTTCCATTTCTTGGCCATGAGGTAAGTTAAGGTAAGTTTCAATTCGAATATATGCCTCTTTCTGTTTTGCAGGGTAGGATCTAGAATATTTACTTTTATTGAGTCAAAGAACATTTTAGGAATAGGTCCTTTTTCGATTATACACTTTTGTATCTTTTCCTTTTGTGCACTTTTGTAAGTTTTCCTTTTCTTATTTGGTCGACCCTAGAAGGTCAAGCTGTCGAGCATATTAATAAGGCTCCTTCCAGCATTGTAGTTCGACAACCTTTTTGATATTAATAAAGATAGAACTTTTTCCCCAACAAGTTTTCTCTCAAAGAATCTTGTGCGCTTAGAATCTAGTTGAGACCAGCCCTCCTAGCTCTAAGTTTGTGATTTATCACGAGGTTCATCACCCCTCGTGTGGTTCAATTCACCCTTCCATCGAATACCAACCCAAAAACCCCTATCGAAGAAGTCTAAGGTCGAGTTTCTCACCTAAACTTCTCCAAACAGCCAACGCACGTACATCCTTGAATCAAGGCTTGTATCAAAGGTGATGAGTGGAAGACCGCCTTGAAGACCAAGTAAGGGCTCTACGAGTGGAGAGTCATGCCATTCCGCTTGGCTAACGCCCGAGCACCTTCATGCGCCTTATGAACCAAGTTCTTAGGGCGTACATCATTAAGTTTGTTGTAGTTTATTTTGACGACATTTTAGTTTACAGTAAGTGTTTAAGAGATCACCTTACAAATCTTGAGATGGTACTTAAAACCCTTCGACAAGAAGAGCTTTATGCCAATCTCAAGAAGTGCATCTTTTGTACTGATAAACTTGTCTTCTTAGGTTTTGTTGTAAGTTCACAGGGCCTACATGATACAAGCCTCGATTCAAGGCTTATATGCGCGTGGGTTGTTTGGAGAAGGTTAGGTGATACAAGCCTTGATTCAAGGATGTATGCGCGTGGGCTGTTTGGAGAAGTTTAGGTGAGAAACTCTACCTTAGACTTCTTGGATAGGGGTTTTTGGGTTGGTATTCGATGGAAAGGTGAAGTGAACCACACGAGGGGTGATGAACCTCGTGATAAATCACAAACTTAGAGCTAGGAGGCTGGTCTCAACTAGGTTCTAAGCGCACAAGTCTCTTGAGAGAATAACTTGTTGAAAGAAAATTCGATCTTTATTAATATCAAAAAAAGGTTGTCGAACTACAATGCTGGAAGGAGCCTTATTAATATGCTCGACAGCTTGACCTTCTAGGGTCGACTCAAACAAAGAAAAGGAAAGTTTACAAAAGTGCACAAAAGGAAAAAGATACAAAAGTGTATAACCGAAAAGGACGTATTCCTAAAATGTTCTTGACTCAAAAATGTAAAGCATCTAGATCCTACCCTGCAAAACAGAAAGAGGCATATATTCGAATTGAAACTTACCTTAACTTACCTCAGGGCCAAGAAATGGAAGGTGGCCGTCCTTGTGGCATGCATGCGCCTTGCTCCTAGTCTTTGACTTGGAGTAGGGTTAAGAATCTTTGGGCCCTGACCTCTCTTGCCACTAAAGCCCAAGTCTATGGTGTCCCTTGTGTTGTTGAGAAGCCATTGGACTCTTCCTTGCATTTTTGGCCCATTGTCCTTAGTCGATCTCCCTCTAGGAGCTTGTCGACCCATAAGCTGAATTTGTGGAAGAGTGCCCTTGATCTTCTTCTTGTCATTGCTCCTTGAGGTACCACTGGTGTGGATACTTCCTCTAGATACATGTCCTGAAGCTGGTAGCTTATCTGGTCCGAGTTTCCTTGTGTGGAAGTTGAATTGCTCGTGCACTCGGCAGGATCTGTTGTACCGGCTGGACTGTGTGAGGTACTGGCCGGAATGCCTTCAGGACCGGCCAAGTTGATCCCAAAGTTGGTGGCATCACCAAGGGGACGGGCGGTGTCATCCACGTCCCCACCAAGTGTGCCGGAAGCTTGGGCCTCTCCGCCGGCAATGCTGGTTGCTCTGGTCCTATTGGTCGAGGGTCCGGCGGTATTGCTTGGACCGGCAGGCGTGCCAGATGGCCCGGCTGTCTCGGGCAAGCTTCCTGGTCGGCCAGTCTGGTCTCCTGGCTGGATGTACGACCTGATGTCCTCATCAGCCTTGGACACCAAGCAATGGCAACAAGCCCGTAGACAAAGGCAAGACCATTGAGATTAAGTCACGATTCAAGAGCAAGCCTCCTGAACAAACCCATGACCAGAGAGAGCCTAGTAAGTCTTCTAACCCTTAGAGATCATGTGATATCACTCTTTTTAAGTGTAGGGGTCACGGCCACATCTCAAGAGAGTGCCCAAACAACCGGATCATGCTAATCACAGAGGCTGGAGAATACGAGTCTCAAGATGAAGAGGATTTCGAACCAGAAGCAGATTATGGAGACATAGAGTACTGTGATGTGGGAGAGGTACTGGTGGCAAGACGCATCCATAGTGCAATGGTCAACCCCTCCGAGACCATTCAAAGGGAGAATATCTTCCACAACCAGTGCACCATCAAGGGCAAGTTATGTAACCTCATCATAGATGGTGGTTCTTGCACTAACGTGGCTAGTGCATACATGGTTGATAAGCTAGGTCTAGAGAAGACTAAGCACCCCCGGCCTTATCGACTGAGATGGCTAGATGACAAGTTGGAGCTCAAGATCCATGAGCACGTAACCGTGCAATTCAGTGTGGGCAGATACCAATACTAGGTAGTTTGTAACGTGGTACCCATGCAAGCTGGCCATCTTCTTCTAGGAAGACCATGGAAATTCGACATGGACACAAGACATGATGGCCGGACCAATCTATACATTTTTTTTCATGACAAGAGAAAGGTCATCCTAGCCCCTCTCACTCCTGCCCAGATACAAGAGTTACAACTACAAATTAATAAGTAAAAAAAGCTCATTAAGTCTAATTTTCTTATTCAACAAAGTCATGTCCGGAGAGGTTTGGCCTCTAATGACTTAATGCCACTAATGGTTTTTAAAGAAGCTTTGAGTGCAGAAAAAGAAAAGGTAGAGCTACCTCCTGAAGTTGCAGTCTTCCTCAACAAGTTCCAGGATATATTTCATGAGGAGATACCAGTATGCTTGCCTCCTCTATGCGGCATTGAGCACTAGATCGGCTTCATGCCCGGAGCAGCTTTGCCCAATCGACCAACCTACCGGATGAGTCCAGAGGAGTCCAAAGAACTTGAGAAGCAAGTTAAAGAGCTCCTGGAGAAAGGCTATGTTTTAGAGAGCTTCAATGCTACAAGCCTTGAATCAAGACCGTAACACTCGGGGCTGAATGGAGAAGATTAGGCGAGAAATTCGGCCTTAGGCTTCTAGATAGGGGCTTTCTGGTGAGTATTGGGTGGCGGGGTGAAGTGAACCACACGAAGGTTGATGAACCTCGTGATAAATCACAACTTAGAAGCTAGGAGGGCTGGTCTCAAATAGGTTCTAAGCGATAGAGTATTAGGAGAAAAACTCGTAGGAAAAAGTTCTATCTTTATTAATAATCAAAAGTTGTCGAAATACAATGCTGAAGGAGCCGTATTAATTTGCTCGGCAGCTTTGACCTTCTAGGGTCGACCCAAATAAAAATGGAAAAGATACAAAAGTGTATAAGAAAAACTATAGAAAGGAAATAACCGAGAAAGGACAACTACCTAAATTGTTATTGACTCAATAAATGGAAAACTCACTATTCCTAACCTGCAAACCAGAAAATGCAAGTATATAATTGAAAACTTACCTTTCTTACCTCTCGGCCAAGAAATGGAAAATGGCCGAACTTGTGACATGCACGCGCCTAGCTTCTAGTCTTCAACTTAGAGTAGGTGATACAAGCCTCGATTCAAGGCTTGGATGCGCGTGGGCTGTTTGTAGAAGATTAGGTGAGAAACTCAACCTTAGGCGTCTGGATGGGGGTTTTCTGGTTGGTAAAAGATGGAAGGGTGAAGTGAACCACACGAGGGGTGATGAACCTCGTGATAAATCACAAACTTAGAGCTAGGAGGGCTGGTCTCAACTAGGTTCTAAGCGCACAAGATTCTCTTGAGAGAAAACTTGTAGGGAAAAAGTTCTACTTTATTAATAATCAAAAAGGTTGTCGAACTACAATGCTGGAAGGAGCCTTATTAATATGCTCGACAGCTTGACCTTCTAGGGTCGACTCAAACAAATAAAAGGAAAGTTTACAAAAGTGCACAAAAGGAAAAGATACAAAAGTGCATAACCGAAAAGGGACCTATTCCTAAAATGTTCTTGACTCAAAAATGTAAAGCAACTAGATCCTACCCTGCAAAACAGAAAGAGGCATATATTCGAATGTAAACTTACCTTAACTCACCTCACGGCCAAGAAATGGAAGTTGGCCGTCCTTGTGGCATGCACGCGCCTTGCTCCTAGTCTTCGACTTGGAGTAGGGTTAAAATCTTTGGGCCCTGACCTCTCTTGCCACTAAAGCCCAAGTCTCTGATGTTCCTTGTGTTGTTGAGAAGCCTTTGGACTCTACTTTGCTCTTCTGGCCCATTGTCCTTAGCTGATCTTCCTCTAGGAGTTTGTCCACCCATAAGCTGAATTTGTGGAAGAGTGCCCTTGTTCTGCTTCTTGTCATTGCTCCTGGTGGCACTACTGGTGTGGATACTTCCTCTAGATGCATGTCCTGAAGCTGGTAGCTTATCTGGTCCGAGTTTCCTTGTGTGGAAGTTGAATTGCTCGTGCACTCGGCTGGATCGGCTGTACCGGCTGGACTGTGCGAGGTACTGGCCGGAATGCCTTCAAGACCGGCCAAGTTGATCCCGGAGTTGGTGGCATCGCCAAGGGGACTGGCGGTGTCATCCACGTCCCCACCAAGTGTGCCGGAAGCTTGGGCCTCTCCGCCGGCAATGCTGGTTGCTCTGGTCCTATTGGTCGAGGGTCCGGCGGTACTGCCTGGACCGGCAGGCGTGCCAGATGGCTCGGCTGTCTCGGGAAAACTTCCTGGTCGGCCAGTCTAGTCTCCTGGCTGGATGTACGACCTGATGTCCTCATCATCCCCTCCCTCTTCAGTAGGTTTTGTCCTCAAAAATGGTTCATCTGCATGGAAAGGGGCTAAGTCAGTAACATTGAACGTATTGGACACATCAAACTCACCTGGGAGCTCGATCCGGTAGGCGTTGTTGTTGATCCTCTCGAGCACT
>JAEVFF010000194.1:501199-515605 GCA_018901945.1 Pugionium dolabratum | reverse complement strand
TAGCACTGGTACGACACATGGACTGAGGCTTTCTCGAACATAGCCTTTCTCCAGGAGCTCCTTGACTTGCTTCTCAAGCTCCTTGGACTCCTCTGGACTCATCCGGTAGGCTGGCCGGTTGGGCAGGGCTGTTCCGGGCACTAGATCAATCTGGTGTTCTATGCCACGTAAAGGAGGCAAGCCTGCTGGTATCTCCTCTGGAAATACATCCTGGAACTTGTTGAGGAGAGTTGCTACTTCAGAAGGTAGCTCTACCTGTCCCTGTTCTATACTCAAAACTTCTTTGAAGACCATTAGTAACATTAAATCCTTCGAGGCTAAAGCTCTCCGGACATGGCTTGGTTGAATAAAAAAATTAGACTTGATAAGTTTCTTTTCCTTACTCATTTGGAGTTGTAGCTCGTGTACCTGGGCAGGTGTAAGAGGAGCCAAGCTGACCTTTCTTTTGTCATGCAAAAAAGTGTAGAGATTGGTTCGGCCATCATGCCTGGTCTCTTTGTCAAACTGCCATGGCCTTCCTAGCAGAAGATGGCCAGCTTGCATTGGCACCACGTCGCACACTACCTGGTCTTGGTACTTGCCCACACTGAATGGCACAGTGACTTGCTCATGAATCTTGAGCTCCACTTTGTCATCGAGCCATATCAGTTTATATGGTCGAGGATGCCGTGTCCTCTCTAGACCTAGCTTATCAACCATATACGCACTAGCAACGTTAGTGCAAGAAACACCATCTATGATGAGGTTACATACCTTTCCTTTGATGGTGCAACGGCTGTGGAAGATGTTCTCCCTTTGGATGGTCTCTGAAGGATCCACCATTGCACGGAGGATACGTCTAGTGACCAGCACTTCCCCCACATCAGGGTACTCAATGTCACCATACTCTCCTTCTGGTTCATAGTTCTCTTCATCTTGGGACTCATACTCTCCTGCCTCCGTAATCAGCATGACTCGGTTGTTTGGGCACTCCCTTGAGATGTGTCCACGTCCCCTGCACTTGAAACAAGTTATGTCACGTGATCCTTGAGGGTTAGAAGACTTACCAGGCTCTCTCTGGTCACGGGTGGGTTCAGGAGGCTTGCTCTTGAACCTTGACTCGATCTCTATGCTCTTGCCTTTGTCTACGGGCTTGGGCATGTTGCTGGGTGCCCAAGGTGTCTTAGGCTTGCTGCGGATGTCTTGGCTCTTACGTTTGATGTGCTGCTCAGCCTGGACAGATAGGTGGAACAAGTCTTTGAAGTCATTGTAGATTTGCCTTTCCACCTTGCGGCTGATTCTTTCTTGGAGTCCATCCAAGAATTGTGCCATCAATGCTTCTTCATCATCATTGAGCTCCAATCTGTTCCTTAGCTTCTCTAACTCTTCATAGTACTCCTCTACTGATCTAGTACCCTGCTTAAGAGTACGAAAACGACGTTGCAAGTCTCTATGAAAGTAAGGCGGAACAAACCTTTGTCGCATGAGGTCTTTCATGTCGACCCATGAGTCTATGGGCCTCATTCTCTTCCTCCTTCTGTCAGATACCTCACGATCCCACCAGATGAAGGCATTGTCCGTGAGTTGTGCTACTGCCATTGAGACTCTCCTAGGTCCTGGTTGGTTGTAATGATCAAAGATATGATCCATTCTTCTCTCCCAATCTAGGTAAGCCTCGGGTCTACTTTTCCTGCAAAACTTGGAGGAGTTAGCTTAACATCAGGATGAGTTACCCGGTTGTAGGTGTGTTCATCTCCATCCTCATGATGTCTAGGAGGCATTCTTGGGCTCTGGTGAAGACCATATGGCTCAAAGCCATCATCTTCTGCCTCTGGTTGCCGTGGAGGTCCTCTCGGCCTATGGTGATAGTTATGAGGTGGTGTGTCCTCATCTCCATCTGGTTGGGGTTCCTCCTGTTCGTGCCATGTCCTAAGGTGCTCAGGACCCTCAGGACGGTCTTGATCAGCTCTCACGTGCCTTTTGGCTTGGAATCTCACTGGTCTTTCCACGCGCTCCAACCTCTCGCCTATGGATGCGAGTTGCATTTGGAGTGTGGTGAATATGGCCATCATGGCTTCGGTTGCTTCTCTATTTTCTTCTCCCATTGTGTGCTACAAAGAAAGAAGACAAGTTAGGATGCTCCTAAATTATTAGGAGGGTTTTCTTTTTATAAGGATTGAAAATTTTGTAAAAAGGAAAAAATCTGAGAATTGGAAATTCAAAGATATGAAGATTTGAAAAAAAGGAAACTTCCTTGACAACTTATGATAGCTGTCCAATTCAAATTCTTTTATTTTTAAACTTAAAAATAAAGGAAATATGACTTAAACAAAAAGGAAAACGTGAATGGTAATGCAAAAGTGAATCTAAACCCTAGTGATACACGTAGAAGGCTAGATGCACTCGGTTTGGAGTTTGATGTTATTTTTTGATTTTTCTTGAATGCGACTTAAACTAATGCAAGAACTAAAAACAAGACAAGCTAAAGGATAGAAACAACCTGGTTTAGGAGCTTTAAGCTCTGATACCAAAATGATACAAGCCTCGATTCAAGGCTTGGATGCGCGTGGGCTGTTTGTAGAAGATTAGGTGAGAAACTCAACCTTAGGCTTCTGGATGGGGGTTTTCTGGTTGGTAAAAGATGGAAGGGTGAAGTGAACCACACGAGGGGTGATGAAACTCGTGATAAATCACAAACTTAGAGCTAGGAGGGCTGGTCTCAACTAGATTCTAAGCGCACAAGATTCTTGAGAGAAAACTTGTTGGGGGAAAAAGTTCTATCTTTATTAATAATCAAAAAGGTTGTCGAACTACAATGCTGGAAAGAGCCTTATTAATATGCTCGACAGCTTGACCTTCTAGGGTCGACTCAAACAAATAAAAGGAAAGTTTACAAAAGTGCACAAAAGGAAAAAGATACAAAAGTGCATAACCGAAAAAGGACCTATTCCTAAAATGTTCTTGACTCAAAAATGTAAAGCAACTAGATCCTACCTGCAAAACAGAAAGAGGCATATATTCGAATTGAAACTTACCTTAACTTACCTCACGGCCAAGAAATGGAAGGTGGCCGTCCTTGTGGTATGCACGCGCCTTGCTCCTAGTCTTCGACTTGGAGTAGGGTTAAAAATCTTTGGGCCCTGACCTCTCTTGCCACTAAAGCCCAAGTCTCTGATGTTCCTTGTGTTGTTGAGAAGCCTTTGGACTCTACTTTGCTCTTCTGGCCCATTGTCCTTAGCTGATCTTCCTCTAGGAGCTTGTCGACCCATAAGCTGAATTTGTGGAAGAGTGCCCTTGATCTGCTTCTTGTCATTGCTCCTGGTGGCACTACTGGTGTGGATACTTCCTCTAGATGCATGTCCTGAAGCTGGTAGCTTATCTGGTCCGAGTTTCCTTGTGTGGAAGTTGAATTGCTCGTGCACTCGGCTGGATCGGCTGTACCGGCTGGACTGTGCGAGGTACTGGCCGGAATGCCTTCAGGACCGGCCAAGTTGATCCCGGAGTTGGTGGCATCACCAAGGGGACCGGCGGTGTCATCCACGTCCCCACCAAGTGTGCCGGAAGCTTGGGCCTCTCCGCCGGCAATGCTGGTTGCTCTGGTCCTATTGGTCGAGGGTCCGGTGGTACTGCTTGGACCGGCAGGCGTGCCAGATGGCCCGGCTGTCTCGGGCAAGCTTCCTGATGTCCTCATCAGTAGGGTTACAAAATATTGGGCCTTGACCTTTTTTTGCCACGAGAGCACAAGTCTTTGAAGTCTGTTTAGATGTTGAGAAGCCCTTGGATTCTTCCTGGTACTCTTGGCCCAATGCTACTTGTCATTGGCCTTGTAGGAGCTTGTCTACCCACAAACTGAACTTGTGGAAGAGTGCTCTTGTTCTGCTCCTTTTCATGGCTCCTGATGGCACCACTGGTGTAGAGACTTCATCTAGGTTCATGCCTTGAAGCTAGTAGTTGAGTTGATCCGAGTCTCCTTGTGTAGAGGTGGAAATGGTGGAGCTATCGCTTGAGCCGGCTGGATTGTGCGTGGAGCTGGCTGAGTTGAGATCGGAGCCGGCCAAATCATTTTGTAAGCCGGCGGCGTCACCAGTTGGGCCGGCGTTGTTGTTCATCTCACCGCCAGTTGTGTCGCAGGTTTGGGCCTCTCAAGCTTTCTGGTCGGCCATTTTGGTCTTCTGGTCGGCTAGACGATCTGATGTCCTCATCATCCCCCCCCCCTTCAGTAGGTTTTGACCTCAAAATTGGCTCATCTCCAAGGAAAGGAGCTAAATCAGTCACATTGAATGTGTTAGACACATTAAAATCACCTGGAAGTTCAATCTCTTAGGCGTTGTTGTTGATCCTGTCCAGCACTCTGAATGGTCCATCTCCTCTTGGGGCCAGCTTGGAACTCCTTAGGTTGGGGAACCTCTCTTGCCGTAGGTGTAGCCACACCAAATCGCCTTGTTTAAAGATCATTTATCTTCTCCCTTTGTTGGCGTGAGTCACGTACTGCCCGGTCCTCTTCTCCAGCTTCTCTGCTACCTTCTAGTGTAACTTCTTGATGAATTCTGCCTTAGATGCTCCATTGAGGTTGGTCATTTCTGCTGGTGGCAGTGCTGTTTGCTTCAAAGGCGTTTGAGGGTTGAAGCCGTAGACCACTTCAAAAGGGGTCTTCTTTGGGGCTGAATGCACTGCTCGGTTGTAAGCAAACTCTATAAATTGCAGGCACTCCACCCATGTCTTGAGATTCTTCCCTAGTGTGGTCTTGAGAAGAGTCGACAATGTCCGATTGAGTACTTCAGTTTGGCCATCGGTTTGAGGATGGCATGTGGTAGAGAAGAGCAGCTTCGTGCCTAGCTTTCTCCAGAGGGTCCTCCAGAAGTGGCTGAGAAATTTGGTGTCTCTGTCTGACACGATGGTCCTTGGCACTCCATGAAGTCACACTACCTCCCTGAAGAACAGTTCGGTTGTTTGCGTGGCATCATTAACATTGGCACATGGTATGAAATGTGCCATCTTGGAAAATCGGTCCACCACTACAAAGATAGCATCTTTGTGGTTGATCTTGAGCAGACCTAGAACGAAGTCCATGGAAATGTCCACCCATGGATGTGTAGGTATGGGCAGAGGGAGATACAACCCGTGAGGATGCACTCGGGACTTCGCCTTCTTGCAAGTGATCTACCTTGCACAATGGGCTTCTACTGACCTCTTGATGTGTGGCCAATAGAAGTGTTTCTTGACCACTTCTAGTGTTTTGTCAACACCAAAGTGGCCCATAAGACCTCCTCCATGAGCTTCTCGGGCGATAAGCTCTTGTAGAGATCCTTTTGGTATGCACAACCTTCTTTCCCAGAACAAAAACCCATCATGGATGTAGAACTTGCCCTGATTCCCTGTGCCACACTCTCTGTAGCTCTCAGCAAAGTCAGGATCATCCTTATACAGGTTTTTGATGTGCTCAAATCCTAAGACTTTTGCTTCCATTGTAGATATCAAAGAAAACCTCCTTGATAGTGCATCGGTTACCACATTATCCCTGCCCTTCTTGTACTTGATGATGTAAGGGAAGGTTTCTATAAACTCCATCCACCTAGCATGTCTTCTCTTGAGGTTGGTTTGCCCTCTAAGGTGTTTGAGAGTCTCGTGATCAGTGTGGATCACAAACTCCTTGGACAACAAGTAATGTTGCCAAGTCTCCAAAGCTCGGACTAGGGCATAGAGCTCCTTGTCGTAGGTGGGATAATTCAGTGAGGCCCCACCTAACTTCTCACTGAAGTATGCCACTGGCCTTCCTCCTTGAGTTCGCACTGCTCCTATGCATATTCCAGAGGCATCACACTCCACTTCAAACGTCTTGTTGAAGTCGGGCATGACTAGTACTGGTGCATGCGTGAGGCTGTCCTTCAAGACCTGGAATGCCTTGTCTTGAGATTCTCCCCAGCTGATTCCCACATTCATCTTCACTACTGCCGTCAATGGTGAGGCAATGCTGCTGAAGTTGGGCACAATTCTTCTGTAGAAGCTGGCCAGGCCATGGAAGCTTCTCACTTGGCTGATGTTGCTCGGTGATGGCCATTCTTGTATGGCTCGAATCTTCTCTTCATCAACCTGTAATCCCTGTGAACTTACAACAAAGCCTAAGAAAACAAGCTTGCCAGTACAAAAGGTGCACTTCTTGAGATTGGCATTAAACTCTTCTTGTCAAAGGGTTTTTAAGAACCATCTCAAGATGTGTAAGGTGTTCCCGTAGGCATTTACTGTAAACAAGTATGTCATCAAAATAGACTACTACAAACTTACTGATGTACGTCCTAAGAACTTGGTTCATAAGGCGCATGAAGGTGCTTGGGGGCATTAGTCAAGCCAAATGGCATGATTGTCCACTCGTAGAGCCCTTTCTTTGTTTTGAAAACAGTTTTCCACTCATGACCTTCCTTCATCCTGACCTGATGGTATCCACTCTTGAGGTCTATCTTGAAAAAGACCGTGGCTCCACTCGGCTCATCTAGCATGTCATCCAGCCTTGGTATAGGGTGCCGGTACTTGACTGTGATGTTATTGATGGCTCGGCAGTCTTCACACATTCGCCAAGTACAATCCTTCTTAGCGACTAGTAACAGTGGTACGGCACATGAACTGAGTCTCTCTCGAACATAGCCTTTTTCCATGAGCTCCTTAACCTGCTTCTCAACCTCTCTCGACTCCTCTAGACTCATCCGGTTGACTGGTCGATTGGGCAAGGCTACTCTGGGCACGAGGTCGATCTGATGCTCTATGCCGCGTAAGGGAGGCAAGCCTGCTAATATCTCCTCAGGGAATCAATCTTGGAACTTGTTGAGGAGGACTGCTACTTCAGGAGGTAGCTCTACCTGTTCTTTTTCTACACTCAAAACTTATTTGAAAACCATTAGTAACATTAACTCCTTTGAGGCTAAAGCTCTCCGGACATGACTCGGTTTTATGAGAAATTAGACTTAATGAGTTTCTTTTCCTTACTCATTTGTTGTTGTAGCTCGTGTACCTGGACAGGTGTGAGAGGAACTAGGCTGACCTTTCTCTTATCGTGCAAAATGTGTATAGGTTGGTCCGGCCATCATGCCTTGTCTCCTTGTCGAACTGCCATGGTCTTCCTAGCAGAAGATGTCCAGCTTGCATGGGCAGCACATCAAAAACTATCTGATCTTGGTATCTGTCCACACTGAATGGCACGGTTACTTGCTCATGGATGTTAAGCTCCACCTTGTTATCTAGCCATCTCAGTCGATATGGCCGGGGGTGCTTTGTCTTCTCTAGACCTAACTTATCAACCATATTGGCACTAGCAACGTTAGTGCAAGTACCACCATCTATGATGAGATTACATACCTTGCCATTGATGGTGCACTGGCTGTGGAAGATGTCCTCCCTTTGAATGGTCTCGGAGGGGTCTACCATTGCACTGAGGATGCGTCTAGTGACCAGTACTTCCCCCACAGCAGGGTACTCTATGTCTCCGTATTCTGCTTCTGGTTCAAAGTCCTCTTCATTTTGAGACTCATATTCTCCAGCTTCCGTGATCAGCATGACCTGGTTGTTTGGGCACTCCCTTGAGATGTGACCGCGACCCCTACACTTAAAGAAAGTGATATCACGTCATCTCTGAGGGTTAGAAGACTTACTAGGCTCTCTCTGGTCACGGGTTTGCTCAGGAGGCTTGCTCTTGAACTGTGATTCTATCTCTATGCTCTTGCCTTTGTCTACGGACTTGGTGCGATTGCTTGGTGCCCAAGGCGTCTTAGGTCTGTTGCGTATGTCTTGGCTCTTACGCTTGATATGTTGTTCAGCCTGGACATAGAGGTGGAACAAATCCTTGAAATCATTGTAGATTTTTCTCTCCACTTTGCGGCTGATTCTTTCTTGCAATCCATCCAAGAACTGAGCCATCAATGCTTCTTCATCGTCATTAAGCTCCAGCCTGTTCCTTAGCCTTTCAAACTCCTCGTAGTACTCCTCTACTGATCTTTTGCCTTGCTTCAGAGTACGAAAACGGCGTTGCAAATCTCTATGGAAATAGGGTGGAACAAACCTTTGTCTCATGAGATCCTTCATGTCGACCCAAGAGTCTACGGGTCTCAATCTCCTTCTCCTACAGTCAGAAGCCTCATGATCTCACCAGATGAGGGCATTATCCATGAGTTGTGCTACTGCCATGGAGACTCTAGTATGGCCTGGCTGGTTGTAGTGGTCGAAAATGTGATCCATACTCCTTTCCCAATCTAGATAGGCCTCGGGGTCTACTTTTCCTGCAAAACTAGGAGGTGTTAGCTTGACATCGTGACTGTTTGCACGATTGTAGGCGTAGTCATCTCCATCCTCATGATTTCTAGGGGGCATCCTTGGTCTCTGGTGATGACCATAGGGCTCGTAGCCATTGCCCTCTGCTTCTGGTTGCCGCGGAGGTCCTCTCGGCCTTGGGTGATAGCCGTGAGGCTGTTGGTCCTCATCTTCATCCGGCTGGGGTTCCTCCTGTTTTGACCGTGTCCTTGGGTGATCAGGACCTTAAGCAGGGTCTTGGTCAGCCCTCACATGCCTTATGGCCTGGAATCTCACCGGCCTCTCCACACGCTCCAGCCTCTCACCGATTGATGCGTGTTGTGTTTGGAGGGTGGTGAACATGGCCATCATGGCCGCGGTTGTGTCTTGATTTCCTCCTTTAGCCATCGTGTGCTATACGAAGAAAACAAGGTTAGTTTGCTTCTAAGAGTTCTTTAGGAGAGTTTTCTTTTATAATAGAAAAAGATGCAAATAGAAAAGGAAAAAGTAGAAAAAGGAAATATTTTAACTATTAATGTTGCAAATCTTATCAATTAATGCAAATCTCCTATATTTTCTTTTGATCGATTTCGTTGATTTTCTTGTTTCTTTTTTTTTTGTTTTTGATTTAACTTAAATAATAATGAAAAATATGCTTTAACAAAAAGAAAAAACAAATTTGCAAGGAAAAAGATGAATATCGACCCTAGTGATGCACATAGGAAGTAGATGCACTCGATTTGATTTTTAAGTGTTATTTTTTTATTTTTTGAATGAAACTTAAACTAATATACTAACTGGAAATAAAACTGAAGTAAAGGATAGAAACAGTATGGTTTTAGGAGCTTAAGCTCTAATACCAAAATGATACAAGCTTTGAATCAAGACCATAACACTCGCGGCTGATTGGAGAAGATTAGGCGAGAAACTCGGCCTTAGGCTTCTGGATAGGGGCTTTCTGGTGAGTATTGGGTGGTGGGGTGAAGTGAACCACATGAAGGGTGATGAACCTTGTGATAAATCACAACTTAGAAGCTAGGAGGGCTGGTCTCAACTAGGGTTGTAAGCGATAGAGTTTTAGGAGAAAAACTCGTAGGAAAAAGTTCTATCTTTATTAATAATCAAAAGTTGTCGAAATAAAATGCTGAAGGAGCCTTATTAATATGATCGGCAGCTTTGACCTTCTAGGATCGACCCAAATAAAATTGGAAAAGATACAAAAGTGCATAGGAAAAATTACAAAAAGGAAATAACTGAAAAAAGACAACTACCTAAATTGTTCTTGACTCGATAAATGGAAAACTTACTATTTCTACTCTGCAAAACAGAAAAAGCAAGTATATAATTGAAAACTTACCTTTCTTACATCTCGGCCAAGAAATGGAAGGTGGCCGACCTTGTGACATACACACGCCTAGCTCCTAGTCTTTAACTTGGAGTAGGGTTACAAAATGTTGGGCCTTGACCTCTTTTGCCACCAGAGCCTAAGTCTCTCCAGTCCCTTTAGATGTAGAGAATCTGTTGGATTCTTCCTGGTACTCTTGGCCCAATGCTCCTTGTCGTTGTCCTTCTAGTAGCTTGTCTACCCACAAACTGAACTTGTAGAAGAGTGTCCTTGTTCTGCTCCTTATCATGGCTCGTGGTGGTAGCACTGGTGTAGAGACTTCATCTAGGTTCATGCCTTGAAGCTGGTAGCTGAGTTGATCCGAGTCTCCTTGTGTAGAGGTGCAAATGGTGGTGCTCTCGCTTGATCCGGCTGGATTGTGCGTGGAGCTGGCCGAGTTGAGATTGGAGCCGGCCAGATCATTTTGTAAGCTGGCGGTGTCACCAGTTGGGCCGGCGGTGTTGTTCACGTCGCCGCCAGTTGGGCCGGCGGTGTTGTTCACGTCGCCGCCAGTTGGGCCGGAGGTTTGGGCCTCTCCGCCGGAGAAGTTGGTCGGCCTGATCATAAGGCTGGCGGTACCGCTTCGCCCGGCAGACGCGCCAAATGGCCCAGCTGTCTCGGGCAAGCCTCCTGGTCGGCCATTTTGATCTTCTGGTCGGCCAGACAATTTGATGTTCTCATCACTCAGCCCATGTGCCGTAACAGTATTATTAGTCCAAGAGAAGGATGGGACTTGGTGAATGTGCGTAGACTGCCGGGCTATAAACAACATCACATTCAAGTACAGGCACCCTATACCACGGCTTGATGACATGCTGGATGAGCTGAGTGGAGACACGGTCTTCTCCAATATAGACCTCAACAGTGGATACCACCAGGTCATAATGGAAGAAGGGGATGAGTGGAAAACCGCTTTCAAGAAAAAGCAAGGGCTCAACTAATATTGACATAGGAAAATCAAATAAGACCTATCTTGACCTACAAGGCAAGTGTGAGCACGAAAATTCAGTTTGAATAACAAGGGAATGAAAAAGGAGGGAGTTATTATTAACCACATGGTTAAAATGGTTAAATAGCTACCTTGGGAGAAGAATCAAGGTGAAAAGGACATGTCCATGTTGCACACAGTCTTGGCAACCACACCAAACAGTCATGCCTGCTGCACACAGTCTTGGTAACCACACCAAACAGACATGTCCATGCTGCACACAGTCTTGGCAACCACACCAAACAGTCATGCCTCCTGTCTCCTCTCTTCTCATTGGTTGTTGACTGGCTCCTCCTCTATTCAAACTCATCCACAAGTTTGAATTCGTTTTCTTTTGTGTTCACATTGTAAATCCTCTCTAAAAGGGCTGTAAAGACTCAATGTATAATATACTCTTAGGAGATTCTTCTCCATAAGTCTAAGTCATTTCTCATTTTCTCATACTTCTCTTTGAGTTTTCAGATTCAATTCTTCACATTTTTCCTCTATAATCTCAATATTCTTACATGGTATCAGAGCATAAGATCATTCTCTTATCTTTTCTACTCAAATCTCTCAGTTTCTAATTTAAAATTCTGTCAAAATCTCTCAGTCTTTAGACTAAAAACTCACGGTTTCATTCAACCATAAAAGCTGCTTCCTTTGAGCTCTTCAAAGCCTAACAATGGAGGATACAGTTCAAATTAGTTCCAGCCTGAAACCTACGGTGATAGCAGTAGTTCTCAAAGGCTTGAACTACACATTATGGTCAAGAACCATCAAGACAGCCATTTGTGGCAAAGGACTTTTGGAATCACATCTTGGAGGATAATACTCCATCTATAGATGATCCAAAGGAGAAGAAGGATGAGGCAACAAGAAAAGAAGAAGCTAGGTGGTTCCAAGAAGATCAATCAGTCCTTGGATTCCTCCAAAATTCATTGGACCCATCCATTCTTGAAGCTTATTCACATTGTGAAACTGCCAAGTCTCTTTGGGACACTCTCAAGAGGGTGTATGGGGATGTTTCAAACCTCAGCCGTGTGTATGAGGTTAAGAAGGCTCTCAATGATCTACACCAAGAGGATATGGAGTTCACAAAATTCCTGGGCAAGTTCCAGTCAACATGGTCCGAGCTTGACATGTTGAGACCAAGTTCTATGGATCCAAAAGTGCTTAATGAAAGGAAGGAACAAGACAAGATATTTGGGCTCCTTCTCAACCTAAATCCAGCCATGTGATTAAGTCCATCCTGAGAGAGCCAAAACTCCCTGATTTCGAAGAGGTGTGCTCACGGATTCAAAGGGAGCAAGGCAACATTGGTTTGTTTGGTGGTAAAGGAGAACTAGTCATGGCCAACAAAAGCGTGTTTAAGCAAGAGGATAGGAAGAGTGTGATGTGTGAGCATTGTAAGAGGAATGGCCACATCAAGGACAAGTGCTGGATACTTCATCCTCATCTCAAGCCAAACCGGTTCAAGGATTCAAAGGCTAACATCTCTCAAATGGTTGCGACTGAACCGGCAAGTTCATCCAACCAAGGAGGGGAGCTAGCTATGAATGTATCCATGGAGTATGTTAAGAAGAGTGACT
The DNA here is from genome assembly GCA_018901945.1 of Pugionium dolabratum. Classification (NCBI taxonomy): domain Eukaryota; kingdom Viridiplantae; phylum Streptophyta; class Magnoliopsida; order Brassicales; family Brassicaceae; genus Pugionium; species Pugionium dolabratum. Next base: position 503,409 of record JAEVFF010000194.1, on the reverse strand, counting down.
TGGAGGATCTCATCAGGGCCTATGCCTCAAAACTCTCCGGTATCACACTCTACTCCCATAAATCGCTTGATAAACCAGATCATAAGTTGGTAGTGGATTCAGGTGCTTCTCACCATATGATTAGCAATGCTAGGTTGTTTAAGAACATTGAACCATGTCTAGGACAAGTAACTATAGCTGATGGTAAGGGTATTCCAATTGAAGGAACCGGAAAATTAAGACTATTTGACAAAGAAACTAATGCATTCTTTGTACCTAAATTTAAGTCTAATCTAGTTTCTGTCAAAAGGGCTACTAAAGACCTCAATTGCAATGTTACATTTGGGCCTAACAATGTTTACTTTCAGGATATTAAGAGTGGTAAGATACTTGGAGGTGGTGTAACTCAAGATGAGCTCTATGTTCTTGAAGACCCTCCAAGCAATTTGGATTCCTTAGCTTTCAAATCCTGTGTTTTTGCTAATAAAGATGTCTTATGGCATGCTAGATTAGGACATCCTCATGCTCGTGCTTTAAGCTTAATAATTCCTAATGTCGCTTATGATCACTCAGTTTGTGAGGCTTGTATCCTTGGCAAACATTGTCGTGTTGTTTTCCCTAAATCGTCTACAATTTATGAGCATTGCTTTGATTTAGTACATTCTGATGTTTGGACCTCACCTTGCATGTCTAGAGATAGGAAAAAAATACTTTGTGACCTTTATAGATGAGAAATCAAAATATACATGGGTTACCATTCTTCCATCTAAAAAGATAGGGTTTATGAGGCATTTATAAACTTTCATAATTATGTTACTAATCAATTCAATGCCAAGATCAAAGTGTTAAGATCAGATAATGGAGGGGAATACACAAGTCAAAGATTCAAAGCTCATCTAAACAAACATGGAATACTACATCAAACTAGCTGTCCACACACACCACAACAAAATGGAGTTGCTGAAAGGAAGAACCGACACTTAATGGAAGTAGCAAGATCCATGATGTTTCATACCAATGTTCCTAAAAGTTTTTGGGGAGATGCAGTCTTGGTTGCTTGCTACCTCATCAATCGATTCCAACCAAAGTCTTGCAAGATATATCCCCATTTGAGGTACTCAATAAAACTAAACCTTCCATTGATCATTTACGTGTATTTGGGTGTGTGTGCTTTGTGTATGTTCCAGGTGATCTAAGAAACAAGTTGGAGGCAAAGAGCATCAAGTGTATGTTCCTTGGATATTCGACAACACAAAAGGGTTATAAGTGCTATGATCCGAGCAACAACAGGACATATGTGTCTAGAGATGTCAAGTTCATAGAAGAACAAAGCTATTATGATCAGAAAGATTGGGAAGGATTGAAGGATCTCTCAAGGTCACCTTCTGATTTGGCTACGAGTTTGAGGTTTCTCTTGAATCATTTGGGAAATGATCTGCCAAAGGATTCAAGACACGAAGAAACAAGAACCTTAAGTAGTTCACAAGATACCCAAGAGAATGAACAAGGGGTGGTAACTCAAGAACCAACTCCAATCCAAGAAGAAGCTATGGCCCAAAATCAAGAACAAGACGACTTGGAAGTGGGTATAGAGGAACCTATTCACCAAATGGAAGAGGAAACGGTTGTAGAGGAGGCTGCACCACCTGTTCAGCATTTAAGGAGGAGTACTAGACTTAGGAACACTAGGGTATTCTACAACAACCAGGCCGTGGCTCATCCCATACAAGCTGTTTGTTCCCTTGACCTCTTGCCATCTAGTCATCAAGCATTCCTTGGAAAGATTGAACAAAGTCAGATTCCAAGGACTTATGAAGAAGCTAAGAGCAAGAAAGAATGGTTAGATGCAGTAAGAGATGAGAAGGGAGCTATGGAAAGGAATCATACATGGGATATACAAGAACTTCCCAAAGGCAAGAAGGCTGTGAGTTCCAAGTGGGTGTTCACCATCAAGTATAAGAGCAATGGGGACATAGAAAGGTACAAGGCACGTCTAGTTGCAAGAGGTTTCACTCAGACATATGAGAGGACTATACTGATACATTTGCACCGGTGGCTAAGCTACACACTGTAAGGGTTGTTCTTTCACTAGCTACGAATCTGACTTGGGACTTATGGCAAATGGATGTCAAGAACGCATTCCTACAAGGAGAACTTGAATAGGAAGTGTATATGACTCCACCACCAGGCCTTGAAGATCTTTGCAAAGAGGGACAGGTTCTAAGACTTAG